>NEWO01000824.1:208060-253854 GCA_003013225.1 Phalaenopsis aphrodite
CTTTTCTTTTCAGGGATTGTTGTCAAACCTTTCTTTTTCCTTTTTCATATGAAGATTACTATATCTGGATAGCCTTTAATGATTTTGAACATCACATTTCTTTCCCTAAATTTGAAACTCAAAACATTCCTTTACCTTATAAATATTTCATAGCTTTTATATCATTGAGCCTTAATCTTTTCTTCTCAAATGAATTTTCAAGATTCTTAACACTTCAAAGTATAGTTTCATTTACTTTAAATAGTTAACTATAGTCTTATTCTCTTATACTAAATATCTTAATCTACAAAATTAATTTTTAATACAAAAATATTCCTTTAAATCTACCATAATATTTAAATATCTACAAAATATAGTTACCTGAATTAAATTCACTACATAAAATCGTATTAATAATTTTTTAAAATCTATAAATTGAGAACATCTAATAGTTAATCTTTTTTCTTCCCTCCCCCAAACTTAAAATTTTCAATCTGAAATGATACAGGTGGAAAAAAAAATTCTAAATATAAATCATACCTCGGTATTTTAGGTATTTTCATCATTCTGATATTTTTGTAATCCTTCTCAAATTTTCTACTTCACCTGGTTTGTAACATTAGGAGCTTTCTATACATATAAATCATTAGAAAATTTGCTGGGTAATGAAATTTTGAAATAAGTACAAAACTAAAAATTATACAAACACAATATTTCAATAACACATCCACAATACTAAACAAAACAATTACAATTAAAATGCAAAAATGAAAATCACATCACATTACAATTTACCAATTTTCAACTACCACACCAAACAATTATAATAATAAAAAAAATTATCCAATTGCAACATAATAATAAAAATGAAAGTACAGATACACAAACAACTATTTGTATTACAAAAATTATAAAAATAAAAGTAAAAGTACATTAATTACTATCAAATGTCAAAATCCCAAACTATATTTTTGTCTCCTTGGTCAGCATGTGGATTGGCTGATATTGAGTATATCAGGGGCATTCAGGAAAAGTAAGATCAGGCTCACCTCTGTAGTGGCGGGCCTGAGCTTCGTAGTAAGCTATCTTAAAGTTTGAATGCCTTTGTAGATAATCACTATCATAATCATGTCTACGTTCTAAACCCCTAATCCTTTCATTTATTAACTCTATACTCTTTCGCTGCAAGGTCAACTCGTTCATTAAATCAGTCAGGGTAGGGGAACTAGAAGGTGGAAGGTCACAACTAGTAGAGAGGATATCTCTACTAGTAGAAGGTTCTTGACTCCTACTCCCAATTCTCCATTTTTCATGGGATTCATATTTCTTTAAAATATCTTTACTGGTGGGCTTCATAGAGTAAACCCATTCCTCATCATCTCCAGCTTCCACTCTAGAAAGTTGGCAAAGTGCATAAATAAGGCCAGGATGTCCTAGACCTCCACTTGTTTCACTCCTTGCCGTGATCAATATATTCTTAAAAATGATTCTCCCCACATTTATATTTTGTTATTCTGAATACAGAAATTCAGAATAGCTCTATCTCTTATTACCTCACTATGGTGATAGGTCGGTAACAGAGTAGAGGAAATAAAATAGTGCCACGCTTTAGATGTGGTATTCAACATGGAAGCAGAAAAATTTACCAGTTCTCGTTGTTTTCTCTTCCATGTTCCTTTCCCATCAGTGAGAAAGTTGATTACATCATTCAGTGGACCTTCCATTGTATTGAAGGTTTCATAATGGCAGCTATAGGTGTCTGGGACTTCATAAAAGGAGATAATGCAGGTGGCACTAAATTCAATAGAAAATCCCCGCACTTGAACGATTCCGTTCTCAAAATAGAACACGTTGGCATAAAGCTCTTTTACAATATTAGTAGTAGCCTTATTGGTGGTGTAACAGAAGTTTTTCCACCTCCGTTCGGTAATAACTCGTTAAATTTCTCCTCCCAGACTCTCAAAAACTCGTTTTTGTATACATTTCTTCCCTTCAAATACTGAAGTAAACCTCGATTGAGCCTTCGCATTGATAAAGCGAGACTTGTCAAACTCAAGTCACCTCTTTTGTCGTGGAGCCATTTCATTCTAATCAAAATTATAGAAAATTTACAAAATATAATTCAAATATGTAAATGATGGCTTCCAAGAGTGATTGTAAGAGTTCAAAACTAAATTCCGTGAATTTCTTCCCAATATTTTCTTCACATTCTCAAATTTTTCGAATCTTCTCAATGTAGAAGAAATTCATGGAGAAAATCAAACATTTTTAGTTTGGAGTGAAGCTCTTACCAAGAGATGATCAAATCAGGTGTCTAAATGCCTTGAAATCACCCCCAAATTCAAGTTCTCTCAAGCCCTAGTCAAAATTTTTATTTTATTAGAGGAAAGGGATGATGAATAGTGGCGGTTGACTGGTCAAAATCACTGTTAAAGGTGTTTTTTGGGATCTCGCCGTTGGAGGGGTCTTTAGCGCCATCGGCGAGCTTTATTGAATTAATATCCTAAGTCTTGAGAAAAGTCTGCCGTCGGCGGCGTCGAGGGCGCCGTCGACGAGCTTTATTGAATTTGTTTAATTTCCAGATTTTTGTGATTTCGATCAATTTCAAGCCTCAACAACATTCGTTCAATCATTATAGACATAATTTTAAGTGATTAAATGATGTACTTATCACAAATAAACATTCACAACACAAAACATCATAATTATATATAAATTTCATGGGTTACAATACACATTACAAGACACACCTTAGTTTAGTATTTTCTCAACCTTAATACATCAATTCAGCATCACAATCCAAGCCATAACACTCAAAATGTTGAAAACATAAATCCTATGCTCCGTCTCAACTATACAGAGATCTAAAAGCAAAATTCTAAAGCAAAGCAAACATAAATTTCAAACCAAATTACACACATAAACATGCAGGTAGCAAGGTAAATCTATTATTCTTTAGATTCGATGCTAGATTCCCCTCTGAGATCACCCATTGATTGCACATGAACGAAGAGGTTATAGAAGGGTCGGTATGAAAATTCTTCAGTAGAATTCTCTTCTATCAATTTCATCCTTCTCATCAATCATATCAAACTATCTTCGATATGTCCAAAGTGAGCAAGTTGTTCTTTCATCCTCCAGTCTAGATGATTGAAGAAATTAGAGATATTATTAATTGCATTCATAACATTTTGTACCTCTTTCTTCAATTTTTGATTATGTGCAGGATCACTAGTGTTTTGTCAGGAATTAAAGGTTGAATATTGAGACAATTGATCTACCATAACAATCATATCATTTTCATCTTTATTGGCTGGGAATCTCTCAGTTGGGTCCAAATGTTTCTAAGGTAGAAGTACCTTTTCCCAATTCTCATAAGATACGTGGAACTGACTGCAAAGTAAGAAAATGGTGGAAGGATGTCCAAGCCCATAAGTTGATCCATGAACGATCATGCCCAAAACAGACTTCACAATTATAGATCCAATATCGATCGGCAGTCCCATTTGGATGCAATAATTCATATAGCACTTTCCTTAGAATCCTTACCGATCCTCATCGTCGGTAACAGTTTTGCAGAAATGAAGAAGTGTCAGTGTTTAGAAATAGGGTTTAGAAGTGTCACAGAAAAAACTAACATACCCGTTTTCTCTCATTTCCCAGTCTTCAGTTTCGTCCGTTAAATATCAATAAATTTCATTCATCGGGTTTCTTGTTGGGACGAAGTTGGAATAATGGCAGACAAGAACTTTCTTGATCATATTTAACACATTTATTCATGCAAAAGTAAAAGTTGTCCATCTACCTCGCACATAGACGACTCCCTAGTTGATTCCATGCAAATTAGCATAAAATTCCTTCACCACAGGAACAACTACGGCGGCTGTAGCATAGCAAAACACTTCTCATCTTTGCCACACAATCATCTCTTCAATTGTCGTTGATGGATTATTCAATCCTCGATTTACAAATCCTTGTTCCTTAATTAATCTTTTCTTTGTCAGTACCTTGTTGAAGATTCGTTGCGCCTCCGTACTAATGAACTTTCTCCGGTTGAACACTCACAATCTATGGTTTTCAGGGGAAACATGAACTTAGGAATCAAATTCTTAGGTTTAAAAGGAGTAAATCCCTCTTAAAACCATAAAAAATTGTCCATTCAAACTCCAGAAACTGCCATCCCGCCGGTCTCGCCGTCAGCAGCGTCGAGGGCGTCATCGACAAGCCTTTAGAATTTAATTGCCTGGACTCTCAGGAAAAACTCGTCGTCGATGACCAAGGCAAAAATTGCACAGTTTTGCTCTGGTCCAAATGCGTTCCAATTTTTTTTCTATGGATCCAATTTTTATGATGATTCAAGGGTAAATATGAGTAGTAGAGTTCAATACTACCACAAACTAACAATAATTTCAAATAAAACTACTACAGTCGCAATAAAAATAAAGATAACTATGAGTTGCCTCCCATAAAGTGCTTGGTTTAACGTCGTCAGCCCGACCTATTCAGGTATTATTCAGGTTGAATGATCATTAAAACCTCTTTAAAATTTGGTCTTTTACCCTTAAAATACGACTTTAATCTGTGTCCATTTACTTTAAATCTATTTCCAATCTTTTGATCTTCAATTTCAACAGCTCCGTAAGTATAAACTTGAGTCACAGTAAAGGGTCCTAACCAATGAGACATCAATTTCCCAAGGAATAACTTCAGCCTTGTATTGTAAAGCAAAACTTCTTGTCTTGATTCAAAGTTCTTCTGGTTAATCTTTCGATCATGTCATAACTTTAGTTTCTCCATATAAATTCTGTCTTTATCATAAGATTCATTTCTTAATTCTTCCAATTCATTCAATTGCAATAATCTCTTTTTACCAGCATCTTTCAAATTATAATGGAATTCTTTCATCGCTCAATATGCTTTATGCTTCAATTCTACTGGTAAGTGACAAGTCTTTCCATAAATCAGTCTGTAAGGAGTCATTCCAATAAGAGTTTTATAAGCAGTTCTATAAGCCCATAATGTGGTATCCAGTCTAGTGGACCAATCTACTCTACTAGAGTTTACAGTCCTTTCAAGTATTTGTTTAATCTCTCTATTTGAAACTTTAGCTAACCCACTAGTTTGAGGGTGATAGGCAGTAGAGATTCTATAGATAATATTAAACTTTTATGCCTATCTCTGAATGTATTTATTCCTAAAATGAGATCTTTCATCAGTGATAATCATTCTCGGCATTCTGTATCTAGTGAAAATATTTTTCATTAAAAATTTTAAAACACTTTCAACGTCACAACGAGGTAAAGCTTGTGCTTCAATCCACATTAAAACGTAGTCTACTGCAATTAATATATATAAGTTCCCAAATGAAGGAATAAATGGTCCCATGAAATCTAATCCTCAAACATCAAAGATCTCAACTTCTAACATGAAATTCAGAGGCATTTCATTTCCTCTAGATATATTGCCTACTCATTGACATCAATCATAAGTTTTTATGTATCTTTAAACATCTTTAAAGATAGTAGGACAATAGAATCCATCTTGTAAAATATTATAAGCAGTTTTATCAATCCTAAAATTTCGTCCAAATTCAGAATCATGACATTTCTGAATGATTAGCTCAGTTTCTTCATAAGGTACACATCTTCTCATAATAAGATCCTTACATTGTTTATATAAATAAGGCTCATCCCAAAAATATGTTTTCGCGTCATGAATGAATTTTCTTTGTTGTTGCAATGTCAGCATAGGTGGCAAAATATCGCTTACAATATTTTTAACAATATCATCATACCATGGTATTTTCCACTCATTAATAATATAAAGTTGTTCATTAGCGAAACTGTCTATAATTTCATTGTCAGTGTAAGATAATTCATGATTTTCTAATCTCGACAAATGATCAGGAATTTGATTACCAGTTCCCTTTCTATCAATAACTACAAGATCAAATTCTTGCAACAAAAGTATCCATCTAATTAACCTTGGTTTGACATCCTTATCTTGAATTAGATATTTAATAGTAGAGTGATAAGTGTGCACAACACATTTAGTTTCAATTAAATAAGATCTAAATTTATTTAAAGCATACACAATAGCCAGTAACTCTTTTTCAGTAACAATATAGTTAATTTGAGCATCATTAAGAGTTTTACTATCGTACTATATAACTTTAAAAATCTTTTCATACCTTTGTCCAAAAACAGCTCCAATAACATAATCACTAGCATCACACATCAGTTCAAATGGTTTCTCCCAGTTAGGTGAAACTATAATAGGGGCTGTGATTAATTTTTTCATTAATAGCTCAAAGGCATTTAAACAGTTTTTAGTAAATTCAAATTTCTTGTCCTTTTCTAAAAGGTGGCATAGAGATTTCGTAATTTTTGAAAAATCTTTAATAAAATGTTTGTAAAAACCAACATGTCCAAGAAAAATCCAAACCTCTCTTACATTAAAATGAGGTGTTCGTTTAGATATAACTTGAATTTTTGCAGGGACTGCTTTCATACCATTTTCTGAAATTTTACGCCCTAACACAATTCCTCCTGCAACCATAAATTGACATTTCTCCCAATTTAGAACTAAATTAGTTCTTTCGCATAACTCCAAAACTTTTTCAAGATAATTTAAGCATGCATCAAATGATGTTCCAAATACAGAGAAATCATCCATAAATACTTCCAATCCATCCTCAAATAACTTACTAAATATAGACAACATACATCTCTAAAATGTTACAGGTGCATTACATAATCCAAAAGGCATTCTTCAAAAAGCAAAAGTTCCAAAAGTACAAGTAAATGTTGTCTTTTCTTGATCCCCAGCAATAGAAATTATATGGTAACCGATATATCCATAAAAAAAAATGTGTGCCCAACAAGTCTATCTACTATTTGGTCTAAAAACGGTAAAGGGAAGTGATCTTTCCCAGTGACAATGTTTAATTTTTTATAATCAATGCAAATACGCCACCTTGTAACTTCTTTGATAGGTATTAATTTATTTTTCTCTTTTATTTAAACAGTTAATCCTCCTTTCTTAGGAACACAATGAATTGGACTTACCCACGCACTGTCTGAAATAAGATATATATTTCCAATGTCTAACCATTTTAAGATTTCCTTATTAACTACTTCTTTCATCATTGGGTTTAATCTCCTTTGTGGATCAACTCTTGGTTTATATTATTCATCTAGTATAATGTTGTGCATACAGATCAAAGGACCGATTCCCTTAATATCAGCTAAGGTTCAACTAAAAGCTTTCTTATATCTTTTTAATGTATTTAAAAGTCTTTGCTCTTGCAAATCATTTAATTATGAATATATAATAACAAGTAGTGAAGATGAGTCTCCCAGCAACGCATACTTAAAGTGGTTAGACAATATTTTCAACTCAAGTTCAGGTGGTTTTATAATTGACGGAACTAGATTCTTATCAGTATTTTCTGTAATATCCAGCATCTCAAATCTTCCCTGAACATAATCTAATTCTTCATTTTCTATTTCATCCAAAATAACTTCATCACTATCTTCAATTTGTTTTTTCTCTTCAAAATGTTCTTTAAAATGCTCGTTCAATAGATGTTCACTAACTTCCATGCGAAAACATTCATTATCTTTTTCAACAGCATGGTATTTCATAAATTTCACAATGTTAAAAGTCACTTCTTGATTGTTAACTCTCATAGTTAATTCTCCTTTTTGAACATCTATTATAACTTTACCAGTAGCTAAAAATGGTCTCCCAAAATGATAGGTATTTCTTTATCTTCTTCCATATCTAAAATAATGAAATCCACAGGAAGGATAAATTTATCAACTTTTACTAACACATCTTCTATAACTCCCTTAGGATAAGTAACTGAATGATCCGCTAACTGAAGAGTTACAGAAGTAGGTGAGACTTCTCCTAATCCTAATCTTTTGAAGATTGATAGAGACATAATATTAATGTTGGCTCCCAAATCACATAAAGCTCTTCGATAAAATTTTTCACCGATATCACATAATATAGTAAAACTACATGGATCTTTTAATTTTTTAGTAAGTTTTTTTGAATAATTGCACTACACTCTTCGTTAAGTGCAATAGTTTCATTATCAGTGAACTTCCTTTTCTTGTTCAGAATATCTTTCATAAATTTTACATAATTAGGCATTTGCTCTAAAGCTTCTACGAAGAGAATATTTACTGTTAATTTCTTAAGAATTTCTTAAAACTTGGAAAATTATTTATTCTGTTTGTGTTGCTTTAATCTTTAAGGAAACGATGGTGGAGGTTTCTCCACAATAATTTTCATTGGTGTAAGTGGATATTCTAATTCTGGGTATTCATGATCCTTTTCTTTTTCTATATTTACTTTCTTTTTTTCAATTTATGTTTCTTTCTACACTTTTGTTTCCAATTCTTTTCCACTTTGTAATTGTATCACTTTTATTTGTTCTTTTCCTTGATCTTTAGGATTTGGTTTCATAGTACTAGGAAAAGTTCCTAATGTTTGGTTACTAAGCGCAGTAACGATATGCCCCAATTGATTTTCAATATTCTTAATAGTAGTTCCTTGATTTTGTAATTGATTTCCTTCAATTTGTAATTGATTTCCTTGATTCTGTAATTGTTGACCTGTGTTTAATATCATCTCTTCCATAGATAACTTTTTTTCCTTAATTTAAGTGTTAGTGTTAAATCCTGGAGGATAAGAAGGTATATAATTAACATTTCCTTGGTTGGATGAATTTCCTAATGTGTTAAATGGGTTGTTTGCCCATTGTTGATTTGTAGAAGAATTGTTATTCCAATTAAAATTTGGATGATTCTTCCAACCTGGGTTATATTAGTTTGAATAAGGGTTGTTGGGTCTATTAATAGCATGTAAAGTCTTATACGAAGGTTGAACATCCACCAATTGCCCAGATGAATTCTCTTCCATCATAGTAGGTGTTGGAGAATAATTCATTCCGTAATAATCTAATTTCTTTGATATTGCAGCAATTTGCGAAGCTAACATAGATATTGCATCAGAATCGTGGATACTAGCTACTCTTTTAGGATTTACCCTTTCAGAGGGCCATTGAAAATTGTTGGTAGTCATCTCTTCTATTAACAAATAAGCCTCATCAAAAGGTTTTGACATTAAAGAACGACCAGCTGCAGCATCTATAATTGATCTAAGTGATCCCACTAATCCATTATAAAAAGTTTGAATCATTAACCAATCTGATAACGAATGATGAGGGCAATTTCTAAGAAGATCTTTAAATCTCTCCCAAGCTTCATATATCGACTCTCCATCAATCTGACAAAATGATGTTATGTCATTTCTAAGTTTAGCAGTTTTGGTTGGAGGAAAATATTTAGACAGAAATTTTTGTGAAACTTCTCCCCAAGTTCTAATAGATCCAGGTGCTAACAAATTTAACCACATCTTAGCCTTATCCTTAAGTGAAAAAGTAAAAAGTCTAAGTCTAACAACATCGTTTGAAACTCTGTCATATTTAAAGGTAGCACACNAGGATTTGGTTTCATAGTACTAGGAAAAGTTCCTAATGTTTGGTTACTAAGCGCAGTAACGATATGCCCCAATTGATTTTCAATATTCTTAATAGCAGTTCCTTGATTTTGTAATTGATTTCCTTCAATTTGTAATTGATTTCCTTGATTCTGCAATTGTTGACCCATGTTTAATATCATCTCTTACATAGATAACTTCTTTTCCTTAATTTAAGTGTTAGTGTTAAATCCTGGAGGATAAGAAGGTCTATAATTAACATTTCCTTGGTTGGATGAATTTCCTAATGGGTTACCTGGGTTGTTGGCCCATTGTTGATTTGTAGAAGAATTGTTATTCCAATTAAAATTTGGATGATTCTTCCAACCTGAGTTATAATAGTTTGAATAAGGGTTGTTGGGTCTATTAATAACATGTAAAGTCTTATACGAAGGTTGAACATCCATCAATTGCCCAGATGAATTCTCTTCCATCATAGTAGGTGTTGGAGAATAATTCATTCCATAATAATCTAATTTCTTTGATATTGCAGCAATCTGTGAAGCTAACATAGATATTGCATCAGAATCGTGGATACTAGCTACTCTTTTAGGATTTACCCTTTCAGAGGGCCATTGAAAATTGTTGGTAGCCATCTCTTCTATTAACAAATAAGCCTCATCAAAAGGTTTTGACATTAAAGAACGACCAGCTGCAGCAAATATATTCGATCTAAGTGATCCCACTAATCCATTATAAAAAGTTTGAATTGTCAACCAATCTGGTAACGAATGATGAGGGTACTTTCTAAGAAGATCTTTAAATCTCTCCCAAGCTTCATATATCGACTCTCCATCAATCTGACAAAACGATGTTATGTCATTTCTAAGTTTAGCACTTTTGGTTGGAGGAAAATATTTAGATAGAAATTTTTGTGAAATTTCTCCCCTAGTTCTAATAGATCCAAGTGCTAACAAATTTAACCACATCTTAGCCTTATCCTTAAGTGAAAAAGTAAAAAGTCTAAGTCTAACAACATCGTTTGAAACTCTTTCATATTTAAAGGCAGCACACAGTTCTAAAAAACTAGCTAGGTGTAAATTAGGATCTTCATTTGGTGTACCTCTGAATTGATTATTTTGTACCATTTGGATAATAGTAGGTTTAAGCTCAAATAAATTAGCAGCTACATCAAGATTTTGGATAGATAAGTGAATTTCATCTGCTGTAGGATTTGCATAATCTCGTAGAGGTCTAGGTTGGTGTTCATTTTATATTCCTTGATTGTTCACGTTGTTTTCCATTGTGTCAGAATTTCTAGGTTCCTTCTTAGTCTTCTAATTTTTCTAACAGTGCGTTCTAATTCAAAATCGTAGGGTATAAGATTTTTAGATCTAAATTTACGCATACAATTGAAATCAACACACATAAAAGCAGTTAACTAAATATGAAAATAAGTTGCAATTCAAGTAAAAATTTTCTAATAGTCCTAATTTGTCTGTTACTCTAATTAAGATTCTTGTTTACTCCCCAACTACGGCGCCAAAAACTAGACAACAACTTTATATATGCTTAAAAATATAAGTATTTAATAATGCTGCTAGAAGATTTAATTCCTCAGTAACGACACCAAAAACTTAATAACGATTATAGATTCGATAAAGATGTATATGCAAAATATTCAATAATGGTAAATTCATACTTATCAACGCAAGTATACGTATCGCTTAAGTAATATAGGCTCTAATGGAGTCCTAGATATCGATCCCACAGGGAGTAATATTAGAGGCTACGAACTATGATTTTAGAAATGCAATACTTAATCACAACAATGTAATTCAAATTGCTTATCTATCACTAATAGTCAATTGAAATAAATAAGTAATTTTGGTAACTCTTAAATAACTAATTATACTAATAAAGTTTCTCATGTGACATTCAATATATAAGAAAGCATCCTTCTCCTTGTTAAGAAATTATAACGAATGGATAAAGTGAATTAGTTCAAATTGTATTGTGCCAAATAGGAGCATACTTATTCTTTACCTTTTGGTCTAGGCATAAAGAACATTGACTAATCTTATGCTTGTTTACTGAATCTACGGCTAGGCTCGGAGGATACCGGCTCTCACTTTAGAGCTCCCACGTTCCCCTCGCCTGAGGGCTAACATCTACACTTCAGCACCCAAATGATAGGATCAAATTGGGGATTTTAGTCTATCACTCTAAAATCTCCAATTCTACGCCCGATAATTTTATTTTCCTATTTATTTGCACCCAACTTCCAAGGGCTTTGACCTCCCTGAATCTTGGATGTAATCTTCAGTTTAGTTGTAAGACTCAGCATATTTTAACAAATCAATTGACTAGATTGAAAGTAAATTAAGATCGAAGTGAAAAGATCATCACAAGTTTTTTAACATTTTCATGGCTCAACCAACTCAAATCACCATTTTAAAAATCTCAAGATAAGGAGAAAGGCAAAGAAAACTACTCAGAACTCATGGGGAAGACACAACAAAACTCGAAATTTATATATATAAGCAAAATCACACAAACTATAATAAGTAAATAACACTTATCTCTAATTCCTCCCCAAGCAAACTCCTCAAAGTTCCTCTGAATCTCTTCCTTTCTTTACAACACACAGAATTCTTCTTCGAAGCGGCAAGGAGGAGGAAATCTCCCACTTTCCCTCCACTCTTACAATCTCTAGAAGAATTCCTCACAATCTAACCTTAAATTAGACTCTCTACACACTACTGGGGCTCTTATATGATGTTCTAACCTTCCAACTCCTCGAACTCCCCTCTGAACCCCATCAATTTTTGGCCAAAATCTTCTCTTAAAGATGTAGAAGTGTTTTCCCAAGAGTTGCCTAAGAATCCCTCCAAAAATTGTCCACATTCAATGCACCTTTTGAAATAACCGTCGATCTTGCCGTCAGTGGCCTCGAGGGTGCCATCGGCGGGCCTTCTAAATTAATTGATATGGAGTCTTAGGAAATTCTCATCGTCAACGCCCTAGTTCAATTCTTCATATTTTGGTCCTTTTCACTCTAAATTCCCTCCTTTTTGCATCTTTTTGCTCCAATGACCATAATTCATCATACTTACAAAAAAACATCAAAAATATCTTTCTTTAAAGTGCAATATCATAAAAAATAGTATAAAATAGGTATGAAAATCTCAACATATTTTCATTTGGTCAGTGTCTCAAATGTCTCTTTAAAATTCATCAAAATGAATTAACCCGTCAAATAACTGTCACTGACGCTTAAGGGCGGGGCCTCTAGCACTTAGGCAGCAAAATACTTTTGCACCTTTTTTGCATTTTTTCTCCAAATTTGATCCTTTTTCACTCCTTTTTAGTATTTTTCTCCTTTTGACTTGTACCTGAAAAAAAAACACACAAATATCTTCTATTAAAACACAATATCTCAAAAATAGGTATAAAAATGTGTCTAAAAACACTATATTTTAGGTGTATCAACACGTTAGCCCAAAATTTCCTAAACTTGGCTTATTACTTTTAATCCTTTGGTATAAAGGATTAGAAGTGGTTATAGGGTTAACTTAATCCAAAATTTTAGGTCTAACCCATCATAAACCTAAACTTAATATTTAAGCCTTAACCAAATTAGGCTTAATCATAATTTTCTAGTTTAAACCATCTTAGGGCTAATCTTAATCCTTAAGCCTTAATTAATTTAGGCTGAACCCAATTTTTTAGGTCTAACCCATCTTTGACCTAAACTTAACCCTTAGGCCTTCATTATATTAAGCTTAACCTAAACTTAATCTTTAAGCCTTAACCAAATTAGGTTTAACCCTAATTTTTAGGTCTAAACCATCTTAGACCTAAACTTAACCCTTAAGCCTTAATTAAATTAGGCATGACCAAAACTTAACCCTTAAGCCTTAAACAATTAGGCTTAACCCTAATTCGGAAGTCTAAGCCATCTTAGACTTAAACTTAACCCTTAAGTCTTAATCAAATTAGGCTTAACCTAATCTTAATCTTTAAGCCTTACCTAAATTAGGCTTAACACTAATTTTTAGGTCTAACCCATCTTAGACCTAAACTTAACCTTTAAGCCTTATCTAAATTGGGCTTAATCATAAATTTTAGGTCTGCACCATTTAAGACCTAATCTTAATCTTTAAGCCTTAGTGAAATTAGGCTTAACTCTAATTCTTAGATATAAACCATCTTAGACCTAAACTTAACCCTTAAGACTTAATTAAATTAGGATTAACCTAATCTTAATATTTAAGTCTTAACAAAATTAGGCTTAAACCTAAGCATTAGGACTAACCCATTTTAGAACTAAACATAACCCTTAAGTCTTAACCAAAGTAGGCTTAATCATAAATTTTAGGTCTAAACCATTTTATGTGAATATTTAAGTCTTAACCAAATTAAGCTTAACCCTAATTTTTAGGTCTAGGTTATCTTAGACCTAAACCTT
This sequence comes from Phalaenopsis aphrodite, assembly GCA_003013225.1. NCBI lineage: Eukaryota > Viridiplantae > Streptophyta > Magnoliopsida > Asparagales > Orchidaceae > Phalaenopsis > Phalaenopsis aphrodite. Next base: position 222,003 of record NEWO01000824.1, read on the forward strand.
AACCAAATTAGGCTTAACCCTAATATTTAGGTCTGAGCCATCTTGGACCTAAACTTAACCTTTAAGCCTTAACCAAATTATGCCTAACCCTAATCTTTAGGTTTACTTATTTTAGACCTAAACCAAACCTTAATTTTTAGTTCTANCTAAACTTAACCCTTAAGACTTAATTAAATTAGGATTAACCTAATCTTAATATTTAAGTCTTAACAAAATTAGGCTTAAACCTAAGCATTAGGACCAACCCATTCTAGAACTAAACATAACCCTTAAGTTATAACCAAAGTAGGCTTAATCCTAAATTTTAGGTCTAAACCATTTTATGTGAATCTTTAAGTCTTAACCAAATTAAGCTTAACCCTAATTTTTAGGTCATCTTAGACCTAAACCTTAACCAAATTAGGCTTAACCCTAATATTTAGGCCTGAGCCATCTTGGACCTAAACTTAACATTTAAGCCTTAACCAAATTATGCCTAACCCTAATCTTTAGGTTTACTTATTTTAGACCTAAACCAAACCTTAATTTTTAGTTCTAACTCATCTTAGACCTAAACTGAACCTTAATCCTTAAGTCTAACCCATCTTAGACTTAACCTTAAACCTTGTGTATAACTTATATTAGACCCAACATAAACCTTAGGTTCAACCCAAATTGAACCTGTAAACCTAAGCCTTAAGTTCAACTCAATTTGAAACTAAGTCAACCTAAACCTCAGGCTCAACCTAAGATGAACCTAAGTTATCCTTAACACTTATGTTCAACCTAAATTGAACCAATATTTAAATCCAAACAAAATTGGACTTAACCCTAACCCTTAGGTTCAAATCTAAATTGAACCTAAGTTTAAGTTCAAACTAACGTGGGCTTAGCTTTAACCTTTGGGTTAAATTTAAATTGAACTAAAATCTAAGTCCAAACTAGATTGGACTTGAACTTCTAACCTTTAGGTTCAACCAAAATTGAACTTAAGCCTAAATTGAGCTAAACTTCTAACCCTTAGGTTCACATCCAAATTGAACCAAAATCTAAGTCCAAATAACTTGGGCATAGCTTTAACCTTTAGGTTCAATTTTTGAACTTAAGTATAAGTCCAAACTAACTTGGAATTAAACTTATAACCCTTATGTTCAACCTAAATTGAATAAAAGCCTAAATTTAACTAAATTTCTAACCCATAGGTTCAAAACCAAATTGAACCTAAGTCTAAGTCCAAACTTACTTGGGCTTAGCTTTAACCTTAGGGTTCAGTTTAAATTAAACTCAAATCTAAGTCCAAACTAACTTGGACTTAAACTTCTAACCTTAGGTTTAACCTAAATTGAACCTAAGACTAAATTGAACTAAACTCTAACCTTTTGGCTCAAATCCAAATTAAACCTAAGTCTAAGTTCAAACCTACTTGGGCTTAGCTTTAACCTTTGGGTTCAATTTATATGGAACTCAAATCTAAGTCCAAACTAACTTAAACCTAAACTTCTAACCCATAGTTCAACCTAAATTGAACCTAAGTTTAGATTGAATTTAACCTTAACCCTTAGGTTCAACTTAAATTGAACCAAAATTTTAGTCCAAACTAAATTGAACTTAACCTTAACCCTTATGTTGGACCTAAATTGAACCTAAGCCTAAATTGAACTAACTTCTAACCCTTAGGTGCAAATATAAATTGAACCTAAGCCTATGTTCAAACCAACTTTGACTTAACCTTAACCTTTGGGTTTAATTCATATTGAGTCTAACACTCTAAGTCTAATATATGTTAGACTTGACCAGACATTCTAGAAGCAAATTACATTGCACCTAAATACTATGTCTAGTCAACATTAGACTTAATTCATGATGAGTTAAAATGTTAAGAAGCCTAACTCAACCCAGTCTTAACATAAATTATAATGGTTTAGTCTAACCTAAACCCAATCTAAGTTCACTTTAATTTGGACATAGGAGTTTGATATATTTTAAGTCCTATTCAATTGAATTTTAAGTTTAATCAAGGTCTATTTGGGTTACTTCAATTCAATTGAATCACTTAAATAATCAAACTCTACTATGGAGATATTTAACTTCAGCCTATAATAGGAATGATTTAAGTCTAACTTACACCTAAAGCATAATTCAAGTTTAAACTAACTTGGACTTTATCCAAGTCTAAATAATTTGAACATGAATAACCTCAAGTTAATATATGTTGTTTGATTCCAATCAAACAAAATAAACTTGAGCTAATCCTAGTGGGCTTTAGTCAAATCAACAAAGCTTAAAGATGATATGAGGGACAATTAGCCCAATGAAGGTTAAACTCAGATTATCTAGAAACTTGTTTTAGTCTAATTCAATTCAACTTGAATTACTCTAAAAATAATCTTAAACCAAGTTATTGAAGGATAAATAGTGGTTTATTTCTCATATAAGAACATAAAGTACATTTTGCCTCAATCAGAAATAATTTGGGCTAAAGTATTAAACAACCTAAAATACATCTTAAAAGACATTCAAACTTAAACTTGAAGCTAAGAATGCAACTTGGTTTAAGAAGATAATTTGGAGGAGGTAACCCATGGTTGCTAACAAAATATCTTCAAATCACTCATGACTAATCAAATCATAAACCTAAATGACGTGGGATGACAGAACTATGGAATCTTGATCGGGTCATTCCAAACAAAAAAAAGACAAAAAGTCAATTGGCTAATAAATCTTAAGCAGTCTATAATTTTCTTCCCTTCAAATCTAAAAAAGACATTAAAACTTAAATGAAACTCTAGTAAAAAAAGATCACTAAACACAACTTTAACCCAACGTGTTTTGATCTATGAAGATTTTTTGGATGATGCCATCCGTAGTTGTTGAGAAGAACCTTTCAGTCCTAGTTTAACCACCTCTCAGACTAAGTAAATCAAGGTATTTGATGACCCCGGGTTGACATAGCCATGGACATCTAGATCAGGTTGTCTAAAAATGTAAATATAAACCAAAAAAAATAAACTTTTTTTTTGCTAACTTTGTTTTGCAGGACTAGTCAAGACAAGGAGTGGACCATCATCTTAGGATTTACTAACTTTGTTTGACAAAAAAGAGCATTGAAAATCTGGAATAGAAGATGAATTTCAACTAAACATAAATCTATAGAATAATTAACTCTTTAGGATTCTACTAAACTTTAGAATGAGATGTTGATGCTTTTCTTTCTTTAACTAACACATAAATCTTCTGAGAACATTTTGTTAACCTTAATCAGGGGTTTTCTTAAATAGTCTTCACTATTTAAGATATAATTAACTATAGGGGGTTGCCTTTATAAGAATATAAAGACTCCAGAAGGAATATATCAATTTAAATTCTTTAATTATCAACTTTCATGTAGATTCCTCTGAAATTTATCTTTAAGGCATTTCTAATATATAGTTTAAAGATGTGGGTATCTAATCTTCATGAAAGGAGTCCCCACATATTCCTTTTATTTTTTCCTATTATTATACCCTAGTCCTTTAATCCTTCATGACAAGGATTAGTCTAGTAAAGGGAAACAAAATATTTAACAAATTGGCAACTCAACGACCATAAGAACAAATTGAAGAATAATGACAACAATGAAAAAAAAAGAGAGGCGCGAGCTGAGAACGAATGGAAGGAGAGAGAGCGGGTGATCGGTGCTAACAACGAGCTCGGGAGGGGCCTCCAATGCTGACATCTTCCCATGTCTTTGGTCCAAGAGTCCTATGGCCACGAACTCTTTCAATATTAGGTGTCTGCATTCCTCCATTTTGTGGTCGTGATCCTGATGGTACTTGAAGTATTTTCTTGCATTTTGGAAAAAACAACTGGCTCTTATCGGTGCGGGCTTCTAGAAGTTATTTTTGGCTTGGATGGTGTCCATAGTTTCTGTCATTGATACCCCAAGCCCTTGTTATATCTGAATGGTTGCCCGTATTGTTGTGCTGGCCTCTCATAGTATTGGATTGGCCGAGGGTCTTGATTTCTCACTTGTCCGTTGTGTTGGAGGTGTTGCCCGATTCCTCCATTGTTTTGGGAGGACTAGCCTTCTTTGAAACAATGTCAGATGGGTGGCTTGTGTTCCTCCCTCCTCTTTGACGTGCCACTAGGGGGAGCTCTTTTCTGGGTCAGGTGGCCTTCTGATTCATACTTGTGAGTGCTTTACTCCACTAGCATGTGCTTGTTGACCCTCTCCAAAAGTTATGCCAAGTCTTATGGGTCGTTAATACAAAGGTTGTATGAGAAACTCTCAGACCTCAATGCTAGTTCAAGGCGGCTATGACCCCGTCTACTTTGAGGTCTTTTATCTTTAACATTTCTTGCAAGAAACATGTGATGAATGCGCAGTGGCTCGCATGTTTTCCTTGCTTGAGTTGCCACAAGAACTGGACGCTTTTATTGGGTCTCCATGCACAAGTGAATTGTGCTAAGAACAACCTCTTGAAATTAGAAAATCCACAGTTGTGCTCAATTATAAACCCATGAAACCACTTCAAGGGCGAAGAACTCATGGTGGTGAAGAATAAACAACACTTGAACACGTATGAGATCTTGAGTAAGCACATGACCTACTCAAATGCATCAATATGGCTGTTATGGTCTGACTGCCCTCTGTAAACTTCCAAAGCCAATAAATTGAATTTTTCTGGGGGCTCTTCAGAGATTTGGAGGGAGAAAGAGTTCTCTGATTTTCATGGTGCTTCAATGTGTCTTGCTTGCTGCCTTTCCACTTGTGTGGATCCCACACTATCTTGGTATCAGAAGTCTTTGGTCTCCTTAGGACTAGGGTTTGCCTTCCGACCATTATGTACTAATGCCACTTCCTAAGGTGGGTTCTGCTCCTGCTAGGCTTGGACTCCTACAAGGGATGCGGCAGCCTGAAGAATTTAGTGATTTGACCCATCACCTATTTCATGATCTGGGTCCTCATCTCCTACATTTCTCTCTATATGTGTTTATCTATGTTGTCTCGCGGGGAATTTATGTTAGCTACTACCCTTTGATCACTTCCATCTCTATGGGATCTCTATGCTCCACTTCTTATTGACGACATGATTCCACGCTCACTACAACTTTTAGGATTTGGAATCAAAATATGTCTGAGAGACACGATCAACGAATAGAGCACTCAAGATCAAAAGAGCGAGTGAGAGAAAGGGATAACATAATGTTGACAGTAAAATTGCATAACATTTATTCCTGAATGGTTTATAGGAATGAATCTTAATACAATTACATATTGTACCCTTATGATGTAAGTGCAGTGGGGGTACTTTTGTTTATACATGAATTTAGCCGATGGGGTGACAAAATCTGATCAACTGGCTTTTGGTCGAACGTGTGTGGAGTCTAGAGGCCACACAACCAAATGGTCACTAGTTCTGCCAGCTATTTGCCAGGAACAGGGGTCTCCACCTCCGAGGCTTTGAGAACCATCACTCGTTACCATTTTGGTCGGGTTGGCTGATGATGGTCTTGTCCTGTTGGATATGATTAGCTGGATCCTTCAGATGTGATCTCCCCCTTCCATTTGAGGTGCACCACTCCTATGTTATAATGACCTGTCAAGTTGGAGAAGTATTCTTATGTTGTCCATGATAGGGCATGCGAGGTCGCTTCACCCTTCTTACCATCAGTGAGATACCTTTGTGTTTCGTGCTGACACTTTTTTTGATGTACATAACCTATAGTTTCATAATATTCAAAATAATGATAGTTAATGCTCGGGCAACGTCATAAGTATGAGTGACTATGAAAACTTAACGAAGTACAAAATAAGATCTTTAATAAGCCAACAAATTTCCACATTCAAATATACTAGAGTCATCATATTAAGGTAATTTAGTTATAAATATTAATTTATCCTTTAGGAATGAGTATGCAATAGCTTACAACTCATACTTAATAAGTTAGATAACATAAAATGAGCTTATGATATATGAATGTTTTTATTTTTAAATTTAAATGATTAAGTATTATTTAAAGTTAAAAACCGATGATACAATATTTAAACTAAAAGGAACATCACTAATATTCCATTACAAATGACATCACATATCATACTATTTTATAATTACATAAGAAATTATATGATTACATCTAAATTTTTATATATTCATGGTCAACTTAATCACTCAGAATCACTCCAAATTAAAATAAGATAGTGGCAATTAGTACCGTCATGAAAATGTAAATTGTTATCCCCAGGTGATCCAACATTAAATCGCCTTCAACTATGAATTAACATCATAAGACAACTTTAGCCTTCAAAGCTTGATGCCCTCGCTTCAATAATCAACCACTTCACCATATGAAAATTTTTCTAGGAGAGTTGAACACTTCCAGTCATCCATCACTCATCCAATAGAGACGAGTATGGTATGTTTCTTTTATTTTGAATGATGGATAAATTTCTTTTTTTCCTTGTAGTTGCTTTTCAAAGATACAAAATAATCAACAAACTAATTGTAAATTTAAGAGGTAGATCTAGTAAAAACTAATGATAAATTAATAAATTTGTTATTGGATTCTGAACAACATTTCCAACGAGATTTCATACGAGCTTGAGAAGTCGAGCTTGAGATATCAAATTGCAAGCAATAACACAGAATGATAGGCCTATCAACAAGATAAACATTCACTAATGCACAACGATAACTCCACTCTCTCACAAATTGGTTGAAACAACCATAAAATATAATTAGCCTTTTATTATAGACATTACTTGATCAATCAAAGGACTCAATAATATCATAATTCAACAATATCTTTAGAATGCTGATTACTTGGTTCTAACCCAATGCTATATTTAGGCTATAAGAACCTTTCATTTTTTATATTCTTTTTTCAATTATGTCTTGTTTCTTCTGTGGCTTTTGCTAGCCATAGTGCTTGAAACCCATATCACTTTCAAATATGAGATTCTAGGGTCTCGCCTTTTCTCCATCTTCCTGTATTGTTTGCTTGTACTCCATAAAGTGCTTTAATTGATTAGTTTTCCCAATCTCACATATTTTTTGTGACTTTTTATATTTTCTTTGAATCAATACAATTTAAAACTATCATATCAACATAACAAAATTCAATAATTATAACACTAAAAATTAAATATTATTTTTTGATAAGATGACCGGCAAGCTTTAGTCCAATATGAAATTTTGTATCAAACAAGATTGAACCGCCACGTTGAAGTCCCTCTAGAAGATTATTGTAGACTCCAGATAAGGGGCTAGAGGTGTCAAAAATTGACCCAATAAACTAATTTTACTCGAACCCGACTTAAAAAAAATTTGACTAAAGTTGACCTAAATATTTTTCGGGTTTAGCTTAGATTAAAGATTCTAAACTACTTAATTTTGAGTGTTGGGTTCGTGTTTCTGCCAACTCAAAAATAGCTCACAAATTCTAAATTAAAATGCCAACCATAAATTGATCCCAAATTAGCCCAAAATTGACCCGAAATTGATCAAAATTTAACACAAATAAAGATTTGAGCCGTATAACATTTGGGTTGGATTTGGATAAATTTTTTTGTTTGCGTCCGATTCTAAGCGCCATGCGAGAGCAAAGGTCATATTTTCATTCCGCCCCACAAATTCTCACAAATGCCGGCATTTGCCAACTCATCGCAACAATGCAACGATACAATCCCTTCTCTCATTTCTGTTCGTAAAACCACTTCCGAGACTGTTAAACAGTCTCACCGAAACCCTAAATTGCCCATCGTTTATAACCTATCCGGCGTCCCTCTACGTAGCGGCTTCTGCAATTTCCCACATATTTTCAGAATTTCTGTTTCTCAGGTCGGCTTCCTTGACTTATTTAGGGTTTCCCTTCCTGTAATTTTTTATTCTTGTTCATCTCGCCTGGGTGATTTCACTTGATCTGATCTTAAACATATATATTTTTTTTCTGAAAGTCTATATTTTTGGGAACTGAATATGATTAAGTCGCGCTGCCCTTTCGTGTTTCTACTCGTTGATTGCACCTTGCGGTTTTTTTGCTTGATTTCCATTCCATTTCTATTGCCACTCTTTTAGCGTAGAGGGATTGTAGTGAACTGAATATATAGATCTAAAGTTGCCACCCAGTTTAATTCCCATTTTGCTTCAAAGTAGTTCAGGGTTTCCCATTCGGTAGACGTTCCTTTTTCCCATGTTTTTTTTTGGCATTTTTTGTTAATACATAAAGGCATATTGAACGAAGTGTACTATTCCCCAGTTTGAGGTGATCCTGCTTCTGTTCTGTTTGCTTCATCTCTGTTTGAAGACTTCAGTTTTGAGCTTGATCTCTGCATAACATCGGGCAGGTGGTCCTCCTTAGCCATCGAGAGATGGGGAGTCATCAAAATTTTAATCCCGCCATATTTACGTAAAATACGAGGACTGCATATGGTGGGATTTGTGGTTACATATGAACGTTCCACGGTGGATGGCATTATGTTTAAACATTGAAATGTGAGCACTTCTTAGATAGTATTTTCTGTGCACTGACATTTAAGTTAATAGTTGTGAGCGTGATTATGGTTGTTCATCTAAACAATTCTTTCAAATTGGTCATATTGTTTTGGAGAACATTCTTATAACATTCCTAATGAAATGTTATGTTGAAGGACCCGTTTGCGGCGGCGATAGGGCAGCGGCGCAGCACGGCGCCGCAATATTTTTCTGTTTGGGGCGGCAAATCAGCAGCGGCATGGCACATTTAGGGTAAAACTCGGGTCGTGGTTTTGACCCTGTAGCTCGCTTTTCTTGTTCGGCTTTTGACGCTAGTGCCCTCTTTTCGATTACAACCTAACCCTCTTTCTCCTCGTTCGACTTTTTATGCAAAGTGGAAGCTGCAATCTATTGCTCTTCCTAATCTTCTCCCACATTGCTCAGGCTCCTTGGTTCCTCTTCCTCCTCTTCTCTTGCGTTTCTCACGCAACCTGGTTCCTCTTCGACCTCTTCCTCCTCTGTTCCTCAGTAGTAAAAACATTTTCTTCAATAGATGCGAATGCTTGTTTGTTGGATTTGTGATTTTACATTTGTAAATGTTGTTCGGTGGTATGAATGTGTTGTATGGGTGTGAATGCTAGATGTTAAATTGAATTTTTGGTGGCTCGATTTTGGGCTTGGTAAGTTGTATGAAATTTTTTTTTTTGAGGATGTGGCTTGGGAATGACAGCAATCTGATGTTAGATATTTGAGTGAGGGTCTATATTAGTTGCGACATGGTCATTGATGTGAATACACATCATTTGGGTGGTCTGCATGAGGATCTTACAAAAAAAAAATATTGTTGGTGTGGCTTGGGCATTAATGTTAGATTATTCTTATTGTTCTTTGAAGCTCTTGGTGGCTGTGGCTTGGGCATTGATTTGATACATATCAATTGGGTGGCTGTGGCTAAGTTTTGAAATTAATATTATCATTTTTTTAAGTGTAATTTTCATACTTTTTTTTGTAGTACACTTGATATTCACTGTTATGCTAGGTGTGTATTTTATTTTTTCTACTGTTTTGAAGAAGTTTTTGTTTCTCAAGTATCAAATATATTGCTATGACAGTTCTGTTGCAAACAACATTACTGCACAAGGGTAGAATAGTCATTTATCCAGAAATAACCGTCATGCAGCTGTTTTCAAACTGTAAATAATAAACAGACAGTCAACTTCTTTGCAACAGTTTACTCGCAACAAGTTCCTGGGGCTGCTATTGCAAATCAGCTTATTGGATAAGCTACAACTGCCCCAAACAGACACTTCACGGATGTGTTTTGAACTTGTGTTCCGCCTTTGCAGTTGATGCCCTTAACCATTCAATCTTCCTAACAGATATGTTAGATGAATGAGAAATCAGGCTACATAATTTCTCTTGCTGTAAATCTATTTGATTTTACTTTTCCCAATCTTATTGCAATTTTGTTTTATCTACTTTCTTGAAGCAGCCTTTGATGAACAATTGAAATATGTATTTACATAATTGTGAACTTATTAATTTGCCTTTTATTTTCCTGCCATACAGTACTTACTGGTGATGACACTTTAAGAAAAGGAAATGGCTTGGATAGTGAGATGTTTTATTTAGAAGGAAAATGGGTAAAATTATGTACACGACCTCTGTTGTTTGATTATTCTGGAGGAACTGAGGTTTGGAACTAGTTTACATGTGCTGTATGGACAAACCTAGGAAAATTTAACTTGTGATAGTGATTCATTTATTAAAAAATTTCAAGGAATTGACTTAGTTCTTGGGAGCTATGAATTTGCTTTCTGAAGGGAATTCTCAACTTCAGTTCTATGCCTTGCTCAAATATTATTATTTGGCTAAAGGAATGATAAATATGGAAAAATTATTGTTTATTTTTTCTGTTAATTAGGAGCATCTGGAACATTCTTGGATTCATAGATGCGAGATGATAATATGGAGGGAGAGTGAAGGTTGCCTTTTGAACCATGTAGCAAAGATTTTGCGACGAGTCATGGGGATTTACCCATCAAACAACTCGCTTCTGCCTCTTTCCATTGGATAGTCATTTCATTTACTTTTGTTCACTTTGGATGTCCTTGTAGATAAACTAGGACCATTTCTTGGCCCATCTTCCTTATTATCCTCAAATTTGAGGCATGTAACCTTTACATTGAAATTGCAGAGTTGCCAGACCTTACAAAAAATGCATGCTTATATTTTCTTGGGTGGCTAAGGGAAAAATCTTGGCGTGAATTCAAATGTTGCATGTATTCATTTTTTCTTCTATTTAATCTTGCACACTAATATGTCTATTTATTGCATGTGTTGTATATACTTATGATATTGTTCTTCCTTGCACTATGGCAGATTAAGTAATGTCTTCAGAACTTTTGGTGGTGCCAGAGGCACAGGTACCAGCTTTGTCCATGCAGTCAGAAACTGCTGAGTCAACTACTTCAAAGCCTACTTGCAGTCTAACATCATCGGAGGGTGGACCAAGCAGTAATGTTGTAGTTCCAGTTACAGAATCTCCAACTATAAATTCCGGCTCGGAAGAAATAGTAACTGTATCGCCTCCTCCCATGAGCACACCAGCTCAAAGGGCTATTCATGGTACTGCAAGTGACTCATTACAAGATTCTGTTCGGGCAAAATTTGTTTCCTCACCTGGCTATGTTGTCCCTCCACCTTCTTTTTCTTACAGTATATTTCCTAGGGTGAACTTTGCCTCTGGGGCCCCTCAGCAAACTTCGTCTTCTCCTGTTAGTTTTGTTACTTGTGCTAAGCCTTTGTATTCTGCCCTTAACTCTATCTAACTGGTTTATTTGATTTGGTTTTTGCACAGGCTTTAAAATTAATTCCCCAAATGTCTCCAGCTGCTCTACAGCCGCCAGTTCCTGGGCAATCTTTAGGAAATAGACCATCTTTTTCATACAGCGTTGTTCCACTACCAAATGCTAGCCCTGTTTCCGGTCAGCAGTTTCAACCCGCCGCTGTAATCCTCAAGTGCTTTTAATACTTTTAATGTTTGCTTCGCATGCTACCTCCCTTTGGTTCAATATGGTTGAAAATATTTGCTTTTGATGGAATCATTTTTCTCATTTTTTTTATATATATGTCTTGCCATTAGGTGAACAATCAAAGGCAGCTGTTGACTGGAAATTCTGTCCCACCTTCACCATCAATGGCTGCTGCATGTTTGCAGCCTCAAGTACCCTGCCAACCTATTCGCCCTGATGCATCCATTTCTGCAACTGTTCCACAGAATTTTCCACCACCCATTCAGTTGCCAGTTCCTCCTCCCAATGGCCAGCTATCTCCTTCAACAAATTTTTCTTTTGGTGGTGGTTCTAGGCCAACAATAATGGATGCTTCTGTCAAGTCTTTGCCATCCAACACAGTATGTTTCTTTGATTTTAATGTGGTGTAATTAATATTATTTTTTATTTATAAATCTTTAGATTCGACTTATGTTAAGAAAGACAGAGGTAGACCTAGGAAAACTTGGGCTTATTGTATAGAAAATGATCTTATTTTATTAGAACTAAATGAAAATTTGACACTAAATACGACAAAATGGAGAAAAAGGATTCATGTTGTATTTATAAATCTTTAGTTACTCAAGTTTTCTATTTTCACTAAAAGGTTATCTACCATTTGTATGTTTGCAGTGCACTTCTGACGCAAAGCCTTTGGATATTGGCATGACTTCAGTATCAGCTAGTTTAGATTCGAAGTTGTCTCATGATAAGCATGCAAGTTCATCCATAGGCTCAACAATCTCTCCTATTTCTAACGTATCAAGCATGTTGCCGCCAACTGTTTCTTTGATAAATGGTCATCTTCCAATGGTTGAAATTTTTACTGACAATAATCTGCCTAAAACACCTAATCCTGCTACTGTTCAACCAGCAAAGCCTGGGACTTCATCAGCAACAATGAGACCTATTCAGCATAATCAAGTTCTTGCACCTTCAAGTCAATCTTCCATCACAAACCCAACTCCACTGAATGTACCTCAACAAATTTATCCACATTTGCCTTCAATGCAGGCCCAGATACTACCTTCGCATGCTCATTGGCTTCCTTCTCAGGCTACTGGGGTACAATGTCTTCCCTTGTCACAATATCCAGCTGTGCTTCCTGGTCCTTCCTCTTTCTCACTGAGGGGCATGCCTCCACCCTCGGTTCCTTTTCCTGATGTACGACCTCCTGGTGTTTTCCCTGAGGTGAACTGTGGAGAAGCATCTTCCTCCACGCTGGAGTCATCCTTTCCTGTAATGAATACTGGAGCAGGATCACCTCATGATGCTGGTATGCTACTTTGCAATGACATTTTTGACTTTTCTGTATATTAAGTTTGTCCATTATTCTGATTCTTTGTATGCAGCTTCTGAAAAGGAAGTTAATGACACTCAGGAGGATGGTAACAGTAAAAGTGAAGAATTGGAAGCTTGGACAATGCACAGAACTGAGACAGGTGTTTTATATTACTACAATACTATTTCAGGAGAATCTACTTATGAAAGGCCTTCCAAGTTCAAAGGAGAGGTAATGCGCTTTTGACTTGTCACATTAAAAAAAAGTAGTGTCATTTTTGGTGAAATAGTTATTTTTATCATTCCTTTGGTACGTTATCCTCTCTTTTCTTTATGCAGCCTGAGAAGATTACACTTCAGATAATTCCAGTGTCATGGTATGTATTTAATAACCACATTTTAGAAACTTATTTATCATTTTTTAATTTAAAGATTTCCTTTATTAGCTTTCGTCACTGCTATGGTTATACTTGTAGTTATGGCTATAGTTGATTTTGTAAAGTGTGCGGATTAGGTTGAGTTACTTTTTGTACATTTTAATCATTTATTTTTGCGAACTCCTTGAAGATGTTAACGGCAAAGCATCATTTATAGGTCTGCATGACAGAACAAGGAAATAACAAAAATTGTTGTCAAAGTTGATTGTAAAATGTTCTTTAAAAGCTTCAGTTAGTGATTATTACTAAATTTATACATTTAGAGGTTGAAGTACTTATTAAGAGCGTTAAATGATCTATCGACCTTAGTTATAATTAAGTGCTTTATGTAATTTTGTTTGTATATTATTGAACATTTTTTCAACACGATATTTTTAGAAACTTCTTTTTGGTTTTCTCATTTTGATTATGAGTAACTGTTAATTAAACCCTATAGCATTCCCTCTATTGTGAACATGACATTTCTTTCTGTTGTTTTTAAGTAAAGGCAATTGGTGTATGCTAAATTTAAGCTTTGAGCCTAGCTTACTTGCAACTTTGTGAGGTTTTTGATTCTCTAGCAACCGTGCTCGTTGGTTTATTTATATATATGTATCTATAATGCAAGCACTATATAATGCCTTGAATATATATTTTCATCACAGAAAACTTATTTTAGACCTTTATGCATTTTATTCGAGTCATGAAGGTTTAGAGGAAATTGATACATTTTCTGAGAAAAATAATTCACTCAAGTTATGTGGTTAGCATTTATGGATATCGGAAATGTTTTCCGAGATGTGCATGTTAGTTATTCCTTAAGTTTGGCTTCATCACCATCTTCAAGAAATTCTTTGTAGAGCTTTAGAAATGCAAATAGGTTTCTTGTTCAATATGGATTTATTTTCTTTTGTTTTGTGTTAATATTTTAGTTATTTTTCCCTTTGCGGATTGAGGAAGTTTTACAACAAGAGTAAATTTAAGGAAGATGTAGTGTAAAGGGAACTTATTGTTATTCAATACTATTTTTGCCTTTAATACCTTGTTCTTTGTTTAAGTGATGAGTATCAGACATGACTGTGGAGTGCCAATGCTTTTAATGTTCTCATATTTGAATTTCTTGTTCAATTGTAATTTGATTGGGCTGATTTGATATATATATTTTTAGCGCTTGGTTTCTCGCTTGATGCTATTCTAGTGGCTTTGCTAGTTGGCGTCGGCATGATGTGTGCTATGTGGGAGTCTAATCATGTTAGTTTTGAGTTTTATGATGCTGTTGTATAAGAATTATGAATGGTTTTGTTTTGTTGTTAGCAATAATTGTAAATATATGAACTCTGGTACTGATTTCAAAGTTGTGTAGTCAGCTTATGTAGGAACTTCATGTTTGCGATGACCTTTAATTCTTTTTAGATTATTTATAAATAAATTTTTATGGCTATGTTGTTTGGTTAACATAACGTAGTCTAAGATGAAGATCTTTAGGGCACCTTGCTCCACATTTGGCTATGTCACATATGAAGCGTATTAGGAACATGCAAAGTTGAATGGGAGTTATAAATTTGAAGCACAATTGCGTTGATAAAATTTGTGCTTTAGTTAATTGAAGTATATCTAGCAATTGATATAGATTTTAAACATTAATGCTGCACTACACAAATGATAGCCCAAAGAAAGTTTTGATCAGTTGATATGCTTGGCAAAATAAGGAATGGGTGCAGTGCTCAGTCTGATGTGGGCATTAAGTTTTCTTTTGTTCGTTTTCTTTTAAAATATCTCTTAGAGCAACTTTTATTTTTTAGTTATAAGTTAGGCAGGATAGCTTTTCTCTAAAATTTAATATAATGAAAACACTAGAAGTTATATAATTGTTCAGAAACTTCGCCTAAGTGAAAAGGTCATAATATTTATGACATGCTAAATCAAATATTAACAATAAAAAGATATACAAGTTAGATACCAATTTAGTTCCAACTACTGTGAGACAGGAAGTTATGCATACTTGTTGAAGGATTAGTAATTAGTGGATATGAAATTTTGCATTCTAAGCAAGTCATTGACCAGATATTTTGGAAGTGTCCAAACATTGCATTAAATGTAACAGAAGAATTACATATTAAATAACTAAATAATATAAGTGAACAATGAAGTTATTCATAAATTAATTCTTTAAGCAAAATAAGCCATACTAAATTTTAAAAAAATGATGCTCAAAGGCAAATTAGTGAAAAAATTCACATGCACTTAGATGACCACTTATATGTTTCCTAATAATTTAAGAACCCTTGAAATTAATGGCCAAAACATAGGTTTTCTTGGACAGTGAATTAATATTGAATAAATTTTAGGAAAGCTAGAAACTTACAAATAAAATCTATTTAGATAAAAGTGAATTACTCTGCTTATAATCAAAAGTTTGAATTCCATTGATTTTGGTTGTTTTATGCTCTTTACTAGGATTTAAGCTTCGTAACACAATGTTGATGGGGATTAAACACAATGCTATAGGAGTGGCTTGAACGAAAATTTCATTACAACCGAATACGGTGTCGTATGATTTGGCATGATGATGCTATGGATGATAAGATTTGAAGAAAATGATGTTTATATTATGGCTACTTTAGAAAGCAAGATGTGACAATGTCAATGATATTTTTGTGCATTGTGATGATATATTTGTGAATTGTGAAGATGATAGAATCTTAATTTTGTGGGAGATGGTGATGATATAATCGCCGCCCATTTGCAGTTGGAAGACAACAACTATAAGAGGCAAATATGGTGCACTGTTTTTTGTAAGAAAACTATTTAACAACTTGATAATGAAGGGCATTATTGAGACGGGTTTAGTCTTCTAGTTATCAATGATCTAGGGCATTTGTATTAAGGGTTTATTATCAGGTTCGATATTTTCTTGGTAACTGGAATGCTATAATCTTAAATTAAAGGGGAATTTACATACATAGCACCCGCACCCAATTCTTCTGCGTTTACTTATATCACACCCAAACTTTAATTTTTACATGGTAAGCACCTTTTACTATGTATGAATGGTAAAAATAGTATAATCCACCTTTTCATACATAGGTTAGGGCGCTTACCATAAAAATCAAAGTTTGGGTGTGAGATAAATTAATGCATAGGAATTGGGTGTATGTAAAATTTTCAAAATTAAAATAAATTTTAGATTATGGATTTTCCTAGGATCAATATGAGAGATTGCTAGTTAAAAATTGACCTGAACAAGTCGGTTTGCATTCATTCGTATAAATTCTTTGAATGTTTTTGCCCAGCCACGATCTAATGTTGACTATGAATTTCTTGACTAGTAGGAATCCTTTACATAGCTTTCTTGAAATAGTTGATTATCCTGCTAAGCTTATTCATGCCTTATTAATCACATAGGATGTGGCCATTGGCTTTTACTCATCATCTTTTATACCAGCTACTTTTAGCTCTATTTTCTTAACTATGTTTTTGTGTATTATATATAAAAAAAAAGAAATAATTTAAATTCAGTACTTAGCTATTATTGTGGGAAAATGGTGAAATAAGGTGCTAGCAAAGAATGGTTAGAGAAGGGATGAGGTAAATTAAGACAATCTGATTACACTTAGAGTGGAGATTTTTGAAATATCTGGATTCAGTTCCTTCAATAGTGCTCAACTGTAAGGGTTTGCCCTATTTATGGGAAAATGATAAAAGATATGTTTAAAAGATAAAATTAAATATTTAAATTTAGATTTAAACTAAATTTTATTCTCGTTATTTAAATTCAAATATGACATTATCTAAAGATAAATGAAATTTAACTGAGCAAGTAAATAAAATCTTAAATCCTATTAAATACAAAATATTGAATTAAACGTAACCCAAATTTCTTAGGCGGCTAGGATTGAGAAAACACTTCTTCCTAAGAGTATATTTGAATTTCTAGCAATTTTCATGCACATTTAATGAATTGACTGCAATGGCTCGAACTATATATTGGAGAAATATTGACACTCAATTTAATTTTAGAAGTAGATTTTTGCAAATATATTGACAAATTAAGTATCAAGTTATTTTTCAACCCCCAATATTTATTTTTTTACTATCATTGTGATACTTACCAAGTGAGAATGTTCTACCAAATCAGTTCTGCCATATCAATATTAGTCTATCAAAATTAATGAAACAAATCATCAAAATAATCGAATGATGTTAAATTAAATATTCCTCTTTTTATGTCAAAAGGTTTTGTGAATTAATGGCATTCATGGGAAAATTTATATAAATGCCGAAAGTGTTGTATCAATTGGTGGGATGAGGCTTGAGTGGTTGTGTTGAACAACTTTAGGTCAAAAAAATGGTTTCAAATTGAAGGGCTCAAGTTGTTCACAAGAAATAGGTTGCTGTTGGAATCAGGTATCAATGCTAATGATAGCATTGAAACGATTTGTTTTCTTAATTTAATACTAGGTGGATGTGTGCATTTGCTATAGTACAGGTGGACTGAAGCCGCTGCAGCAATAGTCTTGTCAATTGGAGTGTGAGGCTTCCTTTTAGTGGAGGGACTAGAATTTCTAATGTGGTTTTGGTTTTGGTGCTAAATGGTTTTTTTTTTAACCACTCCTCGCTTTGTTAAGTTTTTGAAAGAGTAGTCGAGTAAATTGAAGTTTTTGAAAGAGTAGTCGAGTAAATTGGGATGTTTATGGAGTGCATGTTGGTTTGGGACGAGGATAATTTGATTTGAGTCAATGGGATGGTGTAATCAGGATGCAGAATTAGAAGGGAGTAAATAGGAAGGAGGAACCATAATGGGAAAAGGAGAGAAGATTGCCAGATTCCCCTGGGAGAAAGGAGTTTAAGGAAATATCTTGATTTAATTCATTTTAACCTCCATTAGAAATCTTGAATCCCCTCTTTATAAAAATATTTCAAGGTGAGGTTAAGTGATAAGATCGATATTCTAATTAAATCTTATCCTATTATGTCAACTTCAATCCTAAAACAATTTATATACTAAAGATAAATTTATTGATAAAATAAATATGTCTAAAATCTTAATATCTTTAAAAATTCTGAAATTAAACCTTTCATTAGTCTCTAGTGCTCCATTCAATGGTTTTTGAGTTTATCATTCCTTTGATTGGGATCCAATGTCTGTAATAGGCAATTATCATATACTTCTTATGGACTGCAATTACCTTGGCTTCTGCAATTACTAAAATTATGTATATTATTTTATTTATAGAAGTCTTTTTTTTCTCATCTTATTATTTATTTCTTAAAATATTTTTTATTGTTGCATAACATTTATTCAGGGAAAAATTATCTGGCACTAACTGGTCATTGGTCACAACAAATGATTTGAAGAAGTACTATTATAACACTGTGAACAAGGTATGTTTTTATTATTTTTCACTTAGATTTCATAGTTTACACTACTCACCTTAAGCTTGGAGATTGGTTTAACCCATTATGATGCTTTTGAATGCTTTACTAATGTAATGTGTTGTTTAGTTCTGCTAGCCCTAGTTTAGTGTATTTTATTCTTAATTATTTCCCAAAGCAGATAAATTTTAATAAACTATTTTTCTATGTATGCTGAAGATAGCTTCAAGTGTTAAACTTACCGCATCAAGTTTATTAAGGGGCGTTTCTTTTGGTATGACTGTTTTCTAGCTTGTAATTGAGGTCATTGCTTCAATTAATAGGTGGCTTTTTCTTATTGTGGCAATTGTCATTTTGATTGTCAACCATATTCTAACCCAACATTCTTGTGGCCTTGATTTTTAAATTCCGGGAAGTCTCATGAATTTTGTGTGGTTGCGCATATACACAAATTTTATAAGCTAGAATAAAAGAATCAGTGTTTTACAAGGGCTCTTTTTTGCATCAACTCTCAAAGTGAAACAATGATTTTTCTAACTAGACCACTCATTGAGTAAAGACTTAAACTACATAAAATATATAAACATTATTTATATAGAAGTGTCAATTAATCGAACTTTACTCGTCTCTAATTAATAATTTTTTGCAAGTATGGTGATATATTCATTAACGATAATCTTTAGCCATTTAAAGTAAAATTAAGAAGGGTCAAATATATGAATAAAGAAATGCTGAAATAGTAATTAAAAATCTTTAATAGTCATGGGATTGGGAGACTGGATAGAGATCGAGAGGCGAAGGCAATATTAGTTGGAGAATGTGAAGGCGGGACATTGTGAAGCATACAAATGACACTTTGAGAAACACTTTTGAGAAGAAGCTTGTGAATGAGACTATTGGCATCAACAATAGGAATTAATGAGAAAATGTATGAGTAAACGTTCTAGTGAGAGTGTGTGTTGAGGGGAGCCATCAAGAAGTCACACTTTGATGAGAGAATGGAGAACCTACAAGAAATGACTTAATGACTATGATTATTAATGAGAAGTGGATTTGTGTGCCCTATTTATGGTTGTAAATGCTGAATCGAACCATGAAAGATTAACTTAGGTTTTGTTCTGAACTATAGTGGAGTTCTCAATGTTATGACACCATGTGGCAAAGCAGCATGACACTAGCTTTGTTGCAAGGTTGTGTTTTGCAGGCAAGCGATGCATAGGGCTAATGAGTTGCTTTGCAGGCAAGTAACGTGTACAACTGTCACATCGCTTGTCTTCTAAAATGTGCTTTTAAAAAATGTTAGAGAATATGCATGAAGGCTGAGGTAGACCTAGGAAGACTTGGGCTTATTGTATAAAAAATGATCTTAGTTTATTAGAACTAAATGAAAATATGACACTTAATAGGACACAATGGAGAAAAAGGATTACCCCATGTAGTGGGATTAAGGCTTTGAAATGCACACCAACTTACTCCACGTAGAGATCACACTCATAATTTGTTGTTGTTGTTGTAACGTTTTCTTCTGTTCAATTGGAACTTGCAATGCACACCAACTTATCCTTTAATCAACCTATTTAATTTTCTTTTAACTTTGATTTGGTCCATAAGATTATTTTTCTGATGCGCTTGAGTGTACCCTTTGACCATCTGCTGGTAGATAGTATTCTATTCTCTTTATAGCCCGTTTCCATTCTTGAGTAGATGTTTAACTTAATTATTTAACTGATACCAAAGATTAAGTTCACATGCAAAAGCTTAGGACTACCTATAATTGTTTTAAATCTCTTACAGCATGAGTGCCATATCTTACAAGTGTGATCTCCTCTATGTTATGCTAAGTGTTAATCTTAGTATAGAGTTAATTAACCACAATTTTTGAAATAAATAGGTTGTAACAAGCTATACTTTCTTTGTAAATTATGGTAGGATAAATTTTTGTCCGAGAAGCTTTGATACATTTCTTTTACTTTTCCGAGACAGGTCTAAAATAACTTTGTTGCCACTTTTGGAAAGCTGCTTAAAATTAAGTAATGGATGTGATTGTAGTTCTCAAATGTATAGCTGACAAACTGTCTTTAAGCGTTTTACATTCTATCTTTCTTATATGAACATGAGATTATTTTTAGCTGCTTTTCCATATATATATATATATTTTCTCGTTCCTGCATACCTATCATTGATAACCTCAAAATATAGGTTAGTAGCTGGCAAGTTCCTGCAGAGGTTTTGGAAATGAGAAAAAAACAAGTAGTAAACTCTTCAATAGAAGGAATTGCAAGCATTCCCACAGATAAGGGAACGACATCTGTCAGTCTGAATGCTCCAGCTCTGCAAACTGGGGGGCGAGATTCTATGACCCAGAGAACTCCAAGCGGACAAGCATCTACATCAGCATTGGATTTGATAAAGAAGAAGCTGCAGGATTCTGCTATGCCTAATGTGTCAGCACCTCTTCAAACTTCGGCTCCCTCTGCATCTGATTTAAATGGATCAAGAGTTATGGATGCCTCAGCTAAGGCGCAGCAACCTGTGAATAGTAAAGACAGAGTTAAAGATGCTAATGGAGATGGAAATATGTCAGATTCCTCATCTGATTCAGATGATGAAGATAGTGGACCAACGAAGGAGGAGTGCATTGATCAGTTCAAGGTATTCGGTTTTGCTTATTTCCTAATCTGCATGTTTTTTTGTTTTTGCAGTGATCTAGTCCAATTCCTTATATGTTTTTATATTTTTTCAATTCTTTTTACATGACATCGAAGAAGTAATCTGTATAATGCATGCTGGGGAGAGAAATGTTACATATTTAATCCCAACATGTCTTTGTTTTTGACAAGCCTCCTTTAAATTGGTTCTTCCTTTGAAATGCTAAGTATGAGATGTGAACAGACTAGCACTCGGCTCATGGTAAAAGTGAAAAAGGATTTTAACCTACTTTCTGTTTTCTTAACATTCTTTTTCTTGGAAGCCTTTTCCCATATTTCTGCCAAATTGTTCTTTATGTCAGCTGATTTAGCCTTTGTTTATTTCAGAAACATCTGAGTTTTATAGTTACATCTGCAGATCAAATATCTTGGCTAAATGCTCTAGATTTTTACAATGCTCTTGTTTTTTTCATTTATTAATTGTTTAATCATATTGCTACCAAATTATTTTTTATTTCAACCGGGCCTTTGTTTATTTCAGGAACATCTTAGTTTGATAGTTATCACATTTTTTGAAATGCTCTTATTTTTCCGTTTATTAATTATTTTCTCATAATCTGCAGTGACTTTATGACTTGCTCAAATTTTTTTTTTCTAACATTATAGGAGATGCTCAAAGAACGAGGGGTGGCTCCATTCTCAAAATGGGAGAAAGAACTACCAAAGATAGTCTTCGATCCACGCTTTAAGGTTTGTTGAGTCTAAAGATTATGAATTTTGGACCTTTCCTACGACAACTTTATGAAACAGGTTTGTTAGACCATTTCCATTGCTAGGGTTGATTTTTTTTTTTTCCTCCATTCTTGAGAATTTTTTTAACCTTCTGCTGTTTTTGGTTGTGGAGGTAGATTCTTCTTGTTAGAGTTCAATGTGCTTATTGCAAGTCATCTTAAACGTGATGATTACTTTATTTTATCAAGTTTTCTCTGGCGCTGAATAAACGTGATCGTTCTTATAGTATTTTTATCGTATTAAATAATTCAGAATTTTTGGGGAGAAGAGTAAAGGTTTTGAATCAGTTTACGAAGTAGGTGGATGTGTTTCTTAACAAGAAAAAATGATGGCCTGCAGCAACAAGCTTATGATGTATGCAACTTTTCTAGTGACTAGTTAAGAAGCACGGGAATAAATTCTTATGAAGACGGCTTGCAGGAGTAAACTCTACCATGTGCGAACACCAATTTTCGTGGGAACTTGAATTGGTTTTTCTTGAACTTTTGGAGTTGTTTTTCAAGGGAGTAGTTTAGAATTTCTGGAAACAAATTCCAACGAGGAAAATGTGTTGTGTGCAGGAACATGCTCATCATTGAATGACCAATTTTATAGGATTTTAGAGTTGAATTTTCTTCGATTTGTCATATTAGCAAAATTTTCATTGGAGAAGTGGAAATATTTAGAACTTTAGCTTACGTCAACCATTCATTTGACGAACTTAAGATAAGGCAACTGGTTTCACGCAAGGAATCAATGCCCTGTTCATTTCATAGATCTTTTATGTGGCTTGGGAAGGAGTTAACTAGATTGACCAAGGATTGACATTCGATAATAATGTCAGCGGCATGACAAGCATCTATCAGTTACTTCAATTTTCAAACACAATCTTTGGTGCCACAGATCTTTTTTAAATTGATGCAGGGGGGAAAGATCAGTATGAAACCCAATATTGGACTTCGCCCATAAATTATTGTTTTTGTTTAGTAGTTTTCTTTGTACAAATTCTGTTTGCAAATTGCAATGGTCAGTTGCATTTTTGGCACTAACATTTGATGCGGATATGGATGTCGTACTTCTATTTTAACCTAAATAACAGTAGAAACTTTAACTCTTTCACTTAGTTTACAAGTATAACCATTCAATTGAATTAGTTGATGGAAAACAATGGAAATGGATAGCCTACCAGTTTTATCTGCCGGGACTTCTCTGGGTGCAATAATTTCCTATGTACATCTATATGAATGGAACATTTTGCGGTTCATCCTTCCTGTTGATTACTTAAGTGGATTTCTACTGTATAATGCAGATCTTTTTGGCGTGCAAATGGCCCTCCATGTGTGTGAATTGCCAATGTAGTTCCTCATGGAGTTGCATAGCCGGAAGCTGCTTCTGCACTGGGCTACTTTGTCTGCAAGCAACACTACTTCTTACCCTGCAAAGGGTTCTACTGTTGAGTTGCGTTGACAGAGCTATAAAAGTTCTTTCAATAAGTTACATCTTTGTAAACAATCTCCTATGGAAATTTATCCTTGTAGTTCCTCATCAAATTGCATAGCCGGAAGCAGCTTTTGCACTGGGCCACTTTGTCTGCAAGTAACAGAACTTCTTACCCTACAAAGGCTTCTACTGTTGAGTTGCGATGAAAGAGCAATAGATGATCCTTCAATCAGTTGCATCTTTGTAAACAATTTCTTATGGGGATGCATGTTCAAAAGTGAAGGAATGGAGCCGAACCAAGGATCAAAACTTGGATTTTCTTACAAAACTCTTCCAATGCAATTCTAAATAATATATTCAACATACTTGATAAAACAGCATGCAAAAATACATTCTAAACCTAATTTGGGTATATGCAGATCTGTAAGATATTTTGAGAAGCAGTGTGACTAGAAAGCACAATTGTAATAGATCAGCTCTGATGCCACAAGCCTTATACAAGTTACATATGATACATCACAGCAAATAAAGACATTGCAAAGAATTAAACTTCAAATTAAAAATAAGATAATATAGTATGGTTAACATGATTGTTGAATAAGTTCCACCAGTATGATCACATAAAAATCCAATCTTGCCAGTTAAGCAAGTTGTTATATTTAAATTAATGAGCAATCAGGCAATGTCTTAAACATATTTTGACACCTAACTGACCTACATTTATATTTAGGTGCACTTCCACTTGGGATCCTACTAATTGTCTCTGTGGTGGACAACCTCTCTCCTTAACATTTGAGTGGGCAACACACCATGTTTTCATCTTGCAACACTATCAAGTCCTTTTTTCCTTGGTTAATAGAAATTTAATGTATGATCGTAAATGCTTAATCTCTCTCTCAATTCTTCTTATTCCTTTGTGCTGTATAGAACTGACACGATTACAAGATACAAATGATCTATTCAATTGATTGTAAATAATTAAAATAAAATATCAAGCAATCAACCTAACTGAGATTGACAGAGAAAGAGAGATTATTGTAATGAAATTCTGGGCAGATTTTAATTCATGAATCCTTATTAAAAATGATCTAAGAATATAGCTAAATTCATATGCATTTCATTTCTTAATTTGCTCCTTATTTATATGCCCAAGGGACAAAAAGTGCTTCAGTTCTTTGTGCAGAATCTTCCAAAAGGTTACCGTTAAAAGAGATGTTATAGGTCGCTCATTTGTTGTTAAAGTCCATTATCATTGGGATTTATTTGGTTCTATACATGTTCCATTTAAGTTGTTGCATGATCTTGTAACATGCGGCTTCTAATATGGTAATTTTCAATTTGTACCACAAATAGTAAATTATATTAAAAAATTATGAATTTTAAAATAGTTAACACTTGTCCTGTCAAAAAAATTCTTGTAGTTTGTTGAAAATAAAAATTTCAGCAAATTGATTTTTTTACCAGTTATTCAAGCTATCATGAAAATTTAATTTACTTTTAAAAATCATTATTCTTGAAACATGAGAATAATATGGCAAATTAAGCATTTTTCAAAAGATTTTTTTTTTCTCCCAAAAAATTGTTTTTTATACTTAATTAAAAAAATATGAATAATATAAGACATGCAATTTAAAACCTGGCCAAGAAACTAATGAGTACTAGTTCTAAACTTATGCTACTTGGAACACAAGTTAAATTAACAATGATAAACATGTTTAAGAAGGTAAATATATGAAACATCTAAAAGTCAACTATTGGTCAACTTTAAGTTCATTAATGGTGATCTAAGCCTAACAACAAACCACGTATTTTGAAACAATTTCAACTATCAGAAGAATGATCAAATACAACAATGGTTATATAGATATTATAAACATCTAAAATAGTTTAACAATACATACATGCATGCATATGTTATAATAATTATCTTAATTTACTTGATGTGTCAATATTCTTGAGACTTCAGGTTTGCTTATACCCAATCAGTATGATTATATGCAATTTGATCACTTGAACTAACTAATAATTGGCCAAATCTTTGTTTCTTTCTTGAGTTTTGATAAACAACGTCATCTAAAACTTTCATTTTGGTTGCAAAACATTAAGGTTTCTTAGAGCACTTTTTCAGCATCTTCATTGTTGCTACTCACTTCATAAATTTGTAAAATACTTGGTAATTACTCATAAGACATGAAATAACACTTTTGTTAATGGGACTGCACTCTTGTCCTCTTTATTGATGATAGATTAGTGTTGGTGTAAGAGGGATAAAATATAGTGAACAAACTAATGAAAGCTCCATCATTAGATGCATATATGAAGTTTGTACTTCCACCATCTATAAGAGTTTACATTTGCTGACATCAATTATTTATGCTTCAACAATCATTGTTATTAGAGGACACTTTAGGAGTTTTGTAAAGCGGCACATTTGTCTTATGCAGTATTTCGCCTTGAAACGCGAGTTCTAGCAAGTGCTTGTTTCCCGTCACTTTGTTGTCACATCATGATAATGCTTGCTTGCTAGTTTTCTACTGAGAACAAAATTTTGGCTTTGATTTTATGGTTTGATTTAATATATTATGCTAAACTAAGACAAACGATTTATTCTAATTGATTCTTGTAATTGTTGAGTCACTACTCATTACTCATTCATTTTCTCCCTGTTGGAGATAGTTACTGCTTAGTTTTTCTTTACACACTCTCTCATGTATGTTTTTTTTTTGGGCATTTACCATTGGTTATCTCTTTTGGCGTAGTGGCTCTTCTTTACAAGCTTCTTTCAAAAATGCTTTTTGTTTTATCCTTAGCATTATTCTTAATTACTTATTTTCTTTCTTTTGCTTCACGCCACTTGGGTCTCTCACTTTTCTGCCAATCACTCGTTATCTTGAGTATTCTTGATTTTAATTTTTTTCATTACTTTCTTTATTAGTCCTTATTTTGTTTTATTTTAAGCTGGAAATTACTATTCTTGAATGTGTAATTGTAATTACTGGGAATTATTATTTAAGATGATTTAAGTTTGTTTAATTAAATATTCATTGTGTGTGCATAATATATGTGTATTTGGAATAAAATTCATGAGAGCTCTAATTAATAAAAAGGTGCCATTTTTTGTTTGATTTCTGCAGTTAAATAAGGAACACTTATGATGATGATTGTTGTCAATATTGATTAATGAGATCATCAAATTAATAAAAAAGAAAATCCTTTGCAATTGTTGTCAATATTGATGATTGAAATCAACAAAAGAGTTAACAATGAATTCCATAGTTGGTGATACCATAAATGATATTCCCCTTACCAAACAATTAAAAGCATGTAAATAAAGAACTTAATCATAATATGTTGGAATAAGAGCATACAATGCTACAATAACAATATTTGTAATGCCGATTATTTTGATTATGGAATTTAAGATACATGGTCTGTATGTATTGTATCAATTGTATGAACAATATAAATATGAATTTATAATCGTCATGATGAGCATCAGTTAGATTAGTCCTATTTGATCGTAGGTGGTGCTTGAAGTTATTCATAAAAAAATATATTTGTCAACTCATGCAAAGAATTATGAAGCCTAATTAGACCTTAAATTTTAAGCATATCAGGCAACTCGTGTTAATTACAAGGTTTGGGCAATTATACGAGGAGGTAAGATCAAAAGCTGCATATAATTGAAATACTTAATTTAAATACATAAAGCAAATGATCATTTACAATGTCTTTAATTAGCTTGATTATAGACATTTAAACCAATATAATTACAAGTTAGGTAGAAATGGCACTTGGGGCTAAAGCAAGTTGCGCAAGTCATAAGCTTGATTATACTACATTTATTCATTTGTTCACCAAATTGATCTAAGTTCTTAATCATTAGTCAATAAAATTCTAAGCATGCTGAGAAATGATCCAAAAATAAAATATCAGGAGAAATACATTGACTATGGGCCTCATGAAATTTATCATATTATATTGTAATTCAATAATTTAGAGTGAGATCAATATTTCAAATTAAATTTTGTCATGCTAACGTATCCATTTCTACCAAAATTTGTAGCCTTGAGCACAACACATGTGATCACTAATTATTTTATCATTAAGGAAGTATATTTGAGCATTCGATAAACAAAATATCATTGAGCTTGATGCTAATGGAGAAAAAGTCTCTATGAATAAAAGTAGACTTTTTAATCTAGTAAGTTATCGTGCCTATCACTCCTAAAAACTCTTACATTCAAAATAATTGAATTATTTTAGCTATAAGGTGGATTATCATGCATAATTCAAACCTAATTTAGTAATTTTAAGTTGGGTTGTTCTTTCGGTTGATTTGATTTAATTGGTTTTATGCTTTAGTAACCCAATTAAACCAAACCATATTTTAGTTGCAAAATTGAACCCATCAATTCATAATTAGAACCAAACTAAACCCTTTTTTTTGTAATAAGCTTAATTTCTTATGATGAATTAAGTAGAAATCTGGATTATTCTAACACGCTTATTTTCTCTTGGCCATCCCTCCACAATGTAAGGTTCTACCTTACTTATTGCTGCAAATTTTCAGCTACAGTGTTTGGTAATGTATCTGCCACTTCTACGTATTCTCTTGCTCTTCTATTAAGTTTGTTCCTTGTTGCCTTACTGTTAGGGTCTCATTATTGTTTGCTAATTATCTTTTCAATGTCTGCGGCCTTTTTGGTTTTCTGTGTTGTTATTTTTTGTAAATTGCCTCACTGTAAGTGGTTTGTTTTTGTTTGCAAACCTTCTTAGTGCTATTTTGCTGCTTCATTTTTGCACTGTCATTGCAAACTCCAATGCTGCTATAATACTTTAGGAGGAGAAAATTGCTTGTTTGCCACTTTTACAAAAAACTGACTGAAAATGCAAGAAAAAAACTAGACTCAAAGGTGGATCTCTAGGTCAATTTGTCTTAAGACACTGATCCTTAGAGTAAAGCACAAACCAAGGGAAATAATTAAGGGATGGCCACCATTTGTGATGGAGTCACATATTGTCTTGGTGCCTCCTTGCTTGTGTCATTGATTGCACTGTTGTTCCTACGTTGCCACAATACTCTGGGAATGGAAATTTGCAATTGATTGCTAGTTTCACAAAAATGTGAAGGAAAACACACGGAAAAAAAAAAGAAAGAAAACTAAACTAAAGAAGTTGAAGATAGTCAATCAATTTCTAACAATAATTCTTGCCCCATATCTTGGGTTAGACTAATGATGTTGTTGACTACCAATTGGAGTTGATGATGATGTAAACTTTTGCCATATCGACTTGTAGGCGAGGTCATATTTCTCCCATTTCTATGCTTATTTCAAGTTTGAATGGTGAGGATGAGCAGGAGTTGATGACTACCACTCATGACTAGAATATGCGACCATTTATAGTAGAATTGGTGATAATGCTGAGATGACTCCACCTTATATGAGTTTAGCACTAATGATATGACTGCATTCACCCCACTAAAGTTAAATTATTGTGGCTTGGCATGATATAATGGCCCATCGAAATAGATGTTTAAAGTGTGAAAATCAATTGGATGGGTATATAGAAGGTTAGCGGCAGAAGTAGCATGATTTGAGGCACTCTCAATGACAATCCGTGAATGACCACATATTGAAGTCTTGATGTTTGTTGGTATTTTGGAAATAAATATTATTGATGTACTAACTCTGAAGCACTATAACTAAGAAGATTTGCGCCTCCCCCCGCCCCCCAAATTGCAAGTAAAATCTACTTGTTTCTTATCGATGGCCTCTATTTCGCCATTATGATGTTGAGGATCATTGGGTACAAGGTCTAAAGAAGAAATTAGAAAACTTTAAAGCCACTGAAAGAGGGATCTTCTTCTCCTAAAAGATAGAAAAAACACCAGTGATAGCCATTCCTTTTTCAAAACCTGGTCTTTGATAATTTCAATGATCATATTGCTAGATACTTGGTATTCTTAAATAAAAATGTTGGTAGCTACAATATGAATTATTCCCCGAGAAAATGGTAGAAATGTGAGAAAAAAATAATTATTTTCACATTGTGCTAAGTTCAGTGGATGAGGCAAAATTGTCTATTTCTTTGATGGCAATACTGTAGGATATATTGGTTTTGAATAAAAAAAGGGTGACTAGCATCATCAACATTAACAATCGAAAGTGCAAAAAATTAAGGTTTGGCACAATAGTTTATCCAATTACCTAATCCTTTATCGAGTGTTTACATGTGGCCAGGGATAGAGGTTGAATGCCCGTGCCATTGAAATTTGCAATCAGTAAGGACTAAATTGATGAGATATTATGCAAGATTGAATTGTTCTGTTACTTTTTGTCGACCTCAAAGTGATGTACATATCATTGAATGCTCATGGGTGCTTTTTAAACGATGTAATGTGTTATTGTAAACATTTTTATGTGCGCAAAGTGTATTTAACAACTTTTTTTTGGATTATGACATATTCATAATAACTTATTGGTGTTGATAGTGGGGTAAAGATCATTTGCAATTAACTTTTTGTGGGTCTTATGTGGTTTACTAATCTTGAATTAGATTATGATTCATTCAGAATAACTTATTGGTGTTGATAGTAAGGAAAACATCATTTGCATTTATTTTTTGACGGTTCTTATGCGGTTTACTAATCAAGAATTTTATGCTTTTGCTCTTTAACTTGGATGCGCTATGTATTTAACCTAAATATAATATTTCATCTTAATAATATATATTTTGAATATAAAATAAATGAATATTTTCTACACTGTACTTGGATACAATTATTGAATCCTCTGCTTGAACTGTTTCTTCTCTTTTTGTGCTACTTGTATGGGTACTGGCAGGCAGTTCCAAGTTATTCTGCTAGACGAGCAATCTTTGAACAATATGTTAGGACACGTGCTGAGGAAGAAAGGAAGGAGAAGAAAGCAGCTCAGAAGGCTGCAATTATTGGTTTCAAACAACTATTGGAAGAAGCCTTGGAGGTTGTTGGTAGCTTGCTTCCTTCACCAGTTTTGCAATTATTTTGGTTGAATAGACCATTCAATCAATGCTCATGGGCTTACTATTTCAGGATAAGACTCACAGACCAGACTATCAAACATTTAAAAGAAAATGGGGAGATGATCCACGGTTTGAGGCCATAGAACGAAAAGAAAGAGAGTTTCTTTTCAATGAAAAGTATGTTTTGTTTAGAATGGCTTACTAATAAGATTTGATAATGTCTGATGCATGAATAATTGCATGGCATTTTATATACTTTTGGAGTGTTTTGTAGGGTGCTGCTAAGGAAGAAGGCCGCTGAAGAAAAGATTCATGCTGAAAGAGCAGCATCTATGAGCTGCTTCAAGTCAATGCTGAAGGAGAGGCAAGACATATCTTCAATTAGTCGATGGTCAAAGGTAGCTTTTTATCACAATGTTTGATTGTTTTTAATGTTGTTTTCATTTGGTTGCCTTTTAACTATTGTGATGTAATCCATGATAGGCCCATCACAAGGCCAATGACCTGGAATTATTTTTTTTTCTGAAGTAGTTATGTATGTATTTATTTATACCGTGTGCTGTAGTTTCAAGACAATGCATGGATTATGGCTCTATGTTCTGTTTCTATCGTATCTTTAGATTGCATATTTGAATGTATCTTGTGTATTAGGTTTAAAACTAAATTTGGAGTTGTTCACATCTGAATCACACAACTATGAGTTGTTCACACATCTATGACTCGTCATTATATTACATTTTGCGAGGAAGAACATTATAAAATTTAAGACTAGTAAACTTTGAGAGTAGCCAACCAAGGCATTTTGGATTTGATTTCTAAAGAGAAGTTGATCTCAAGCCCTAGTATCATCTAAGGGGATCCATGGTTTATTCTTGGAGAAATTTACTTGGTTAGAAAGGTCATGGTATCTTGTTATTTTTTGAAGACTTAACTTTTGTTTACAAATTATCGAAGCAAAAGAAGAAAAAAGTTTGGGAGTGGTTGAGCAAGGCTCTCTTTAGACTGTCAATTGGTGGGGAGCTGCATGGGGACTTTTGCACTTCAACTCCGACATCTTGGGAAGACAAGTGCTCTTGGGTTTGTGCTTTTGTAAAGCTTGATGAACCAATATTTTTCCACCACCCCTTACCACAATCAAGTCTCAATTTTCCAAGGGTTTCTACCATATTGGAGACCATTATAGCAAGCATTATTCTTAATGATCCTCCATCCATGGCTCCTTCAATATTAGCATTGGAGCACCCCTTGGGAAAAGGAGGCAATTTAGAGGAAGGAATATTTTTACAAGGAAGTTTTGAAAATTGCATTGGGTAATCTACATATTTCAATGCTTTTTTTCCTTTTATTGATTTGTCGTTATTGGAAAATGTAATCTTTGGAATGTCTCTATGTGAATCTTGTATTATGTTCGATAGTTATCTCTACCT
>NEWO01000825.1:0-32049 GCA_003013225.1 Phalaenopsis aphrodite
TATATATATATATATATATATATATATATATATATATATATATATATATATATATATATATATATATATATATATATATATATATATAATTCTTAGTGCAATTTTGTGAAATGATGTTTTCTCTGCCACAATATTTAAAAACCACCCTTTAAAAAGTTATAGTTCCAAACAGACTATTAATTAAATCCCTAGCCATACTTTTACATGTTAATGTATCTAATACTTACAACTTTATCTTCATATACACAACATTTCAGTATTTAAATGATATGTTTACATATACATAAAAATATTAAATATAAGAATTAAGTATATAAATATATTAAATTTTGAAGATAATTCTTTTTATCTATTATAATATTAAAGTGCTGCTAAACTCATCAAATAATTTAGAAAAAAAGTTATTTAAGTTTGTTTTAAACGGCTCACTTAATCATTTAAATATCGGTATACATTTTTGTAATTTTTTTAAAGTGATACTACACTTATCCCAGTCAGATGCCAAAGCTGATATTCGCATGCATTAATCCACCAGAAAAAAAGGACGTGTCAAACTTTCACTGGCTTCAATGACGTGGAGCGTATTCCAGGCCTGTGGCCCAAACAAAGAAGGAGTCGGGTCCTTCTCCTGGGTACTGGAGACTGGAAAGAGGGAGAGAGAACAGAGACTCCAGATTTCGCCGCATCGAGCTGGTCGGCAGATCTCTGTTTCTTACCTTCCGTCTACTAGGGATTGTTATCTCTTCCGCTTTCAAGTTGCTTCTCAACTGTCCTTCTCAGATTTGCTTTGATCTAGGTTTATGAGATTGCCGTGATGGGAGGAAGTTGGATGGCGCGTTATTTATTTTTCACGCTATTCGCTTGCTCTGTGGTTCATCTCCGTGCTTCCGAACCGGTAAATTCTTCTTTTCATAAAGCCGATTTTACTGATCTGGATCGTTGTTGGTTGTTTTGAGCTAATATTGGTGTTTTTTTTCCTTTCAGTTGTTCTTTGAACCCTTTGACGATTCATTCGAGGGAAGATGGATTGTTTCGGGGAAGGATGAGTACAAAGGTATTTATTCGGATCATATTGGATCTGATTCGCTTAATTTGTCTTCTTACTTGTGGGTTGGCTAATTTCTGATTTATCTATTTTGAGGGATGGTTATCATATTATTGTGGCATTGCTATCTTTCGGGCTAGAAATTGATATACTCAGAGAAGGTTTATGTGATGTCCTGTGTATTATGCAGGAATGGTGTTTTTAAGGAATTGGGAGATGTTGTAAACCATCTTCAAGTTCTAAATAGATTATATGGCTAGGTTGGGTATAGATATGTCGTAACAAGTAACTAAGGTAGGGAGGGTAATCCACTCCAAAATCCTAGATCCCATGTCTTGCAGATTAAATATTTTAAAAGGATTCGAGGGAGCGAGGATGACTTATCCCAAGGCTCTAGATCCTTTGTCTAGTGGATTTAATAGTTTTTAAAGAGCCATGCTTGTAAACTACGCTATCCTAAGGTCGTAGTGCCCAATGTTGAACTCCACCTTAAGTGGTTGTTTGGCTGCAATTAGGATTCAGTAAATACGTAAATCCGTTAAATCCACCCAACACTTGGATTTTATAAATCCGGTTTTAAGTAGAATCAATGACAAAATTGGGGCTGCGAAATCCCAGAATTTATTACAACAACAACAACAAAGCCTTAATCCCACTAAGTGGGGTCGGCCACTTGAATCCTTTTTCTCCATTGCGCCCTATTTAGTGTCATATTTTCATTTAGTTCTAATAAATTAAGATCATTTTTAATACAATAAGCCCAAGTCTTCCTAGGTCTACCTCTGCCTTTCTTAACAAAAGTCAAATCTAAAACATCTACTCTCCTAATCGGATCATCTAATGGTCAACGTTTAATATGACCAAACCATCTAAGACGACTTTCTCTAATTTTGTCTGTCACAGGAGCTACACCAACCCTATCACGAATATATTCATTCCGCATTTTGTCTCTAAGTGTAAAGCCACTCATCCACCTAATCATTCTCATCTCGGCAACACTTAACTTATTATTATGCTTCTATTTTAAAGGCCAACATTCAGCGCCATAGAGCATTGCAGGTCTCACCACCATCTTATAAAATTTTCCTTTCAGTCTAAGCGATACTTTTCTATCACACAAAAGGCCCGAAGCATTACTCCACTTCAACCAACCAACTTGAATTCTACTATTAACATCCCCATCTATATCACCATCGCTTTGGACAACGGACCCAAGATATCTAAATCGTTCACACCTTTTAATAATTTGATCACCCAAAGTCACACTTCTGTCACTAGATCTATTACTACTAAAATTACATTCCATGTATTCAGTTTTAGTTCTACTTAAACGAAGGCCTTTAGACTCCAAAGTAAACCTCCATAATTCAAGTTTTTCCTGGGCTTTTTCTCTCGTTTTATCCATGAGAAGAATATCATCAGCAAAAAGCATACACCAAGGTACATCCTCTGGTAGATATCCAGTAAGACCATCCATAACTAAAGCAAAAAGATATGGGCTTAAAGTCGATCCCTGATGCAATCCAACAGAAATAGGAAAATATTTTGTCAATCCTCCTTCAGTTTGAACACAAGTAACAACTCTAGTATACATATCTTTAATGACTTGAATATAAGTCATATCAACACATTTCTTCTCGAGAACTTTCCAAAGGATATCTCTTGGAACCTTATCGTAAGCTTTTTTTAAATCAATAAAAATCAAATGTAGATTCTCCTTATTATCTCTGAACTTCTCCATCAAACCTCTCAATAAATGTATAGCTTTCATAGTAGACCCGCCCGGCATAAATCCAAATTGATTATGAGAAATTTTTGTGATGCGTCTTAACCTATGTTCAATTACCCTCTCCCATAATTTTAGAGTATGACACATCAACTTAATTCCTCTATAATTTGCACACTCTTGTGCATCCCCTTTATTCTTAAAAATGTGGACCAAAATAGTCTTCCTCCACTCCTCAGACATCTTTTTAGTTTTTAAAATAATATTAAAGAGTTTAGTAAGCCAAGAAACTCCCAAATTTCTCAAATATTTCCACACTTCAATTGGGATATCATCAGGTCCTACAGACTTTCCACATTTGGTTTTCTTTAAAGCCTCCTCAACTTCTTTTTTGCTAATGCGACGGTAGAAATGATACATTTTATTATTATTCACGATATTAAAATCACTAAGGTCGATCGAATTTTCAGAAACTTCATTAAAAAAATTATCAAAGTAACTCACCCACCTATGTTGAATATCTTTTTCTAAAAAAAGTACTTTTTGGTTTTCATCTTTAATACACTTTACTTGAGTTAAATCTTTACTTTTCTTTTCTCTTTGTTTGGCTAGTTTATACATATATTTTTCACCCTTCTTAGTATCTAAGCTATTATAAATATCATTAAAAACAGTATTTTTAGCGTCATCGATTGTTCTTTTAGACTCCCTGCGGGCCGTTTGATATTTTTTTCCAGTTCTCTAAGCTTTTACATTTAAACCAATTTTTATAACATAACTTCTTATATTTTATATTTTCTTGCACATTATTATTTCACCACCAACTATTTTTATTTGTAAATATTTTTTCTTTTGATTCTCCAAGAACATCTTTTGCTACTTATTTAATAGTATTTCTTACTTTATCCCACACCACATTTGCTTCTTCATGAATATCCCAAATTTTGAAATCTTGAATTTTACTCATAAAAATAATTTTATTTGTGTATTTTAAGTTTCTCCATCTAATTCTGCAATGATGAGTTATAATATTTTTTATTTTACAACTCTTAATTTTAAAATCTAAAACTAATAAACGATGTTGGGTATTTAAATTATCACTTGGAATTACCTTACAATCTTTATAATCACGACGATCTCTTCTTCTCATTAGAAAATAATCAATTTGTGTTTTATTAGTTCCACTCTTATAAGTAATAAGATGTTCATCCATTTTCTTGAATAAAATATTAGTAATAACAAAATAATACGCTAAAGCAAAATCTAAAATGACTCTACCTTCTTCATTAGTTACTCCAAAACTGTAGCCATCATGAATATTTCTGAAATCTTCTACCACTCTACCAACATGTCCATTTAAATCACCTCCAATAAAAAATCTTTCTTCAAGAGGTATCATTTGTATTAAGTCTTCTAAGTCATTCCAAAATTTATCTTTAGACCCTGTATCTAAACCTACTTGAGGAGCATAAACACTTATAATATTAAAAATCTTAGTATCAATGATAATCTTAAGGGCTATAATTCTATCACCAACTCTATTAATATTTACAACATTATCTTTCAAACTCTTATCTATAATTACACCTACACCATTTCTAGTGCCACTCTTACCAGAATACCAAAGTTTAAAACCTAAATTATCAATCTCCTTAGCTTTTTCTCCAACCCACTTAGTTTCTTGAATACATAAGATATTAATTTTCCTATGAATCATAATATCAACTAATTCCATTCATTTACCATAGAGAGTGCCTATATTCCAAAATTCTATCCTAATATTAGTTTCATTAGTTTCATGGACTAACTTCTTTACCCGCATTCGTCCGTAATGTGGGAACCCTTGCTTATTTAACACTACACCCGGGCGCCGGTGTAGCGGCCCTTGCACACTTTTCACTGTATTCAGGCTATACAGCGCGTCGCTTCCAGGGGACGCCCTAACACTCACACAATGATCAAAAGGATTCATGGCATGATTTTTTCGACAAGTTTTACGCTGGCTGTCGACTACCTAACGCAACCCTCCACTTTTCGCATCCGGGCTTGGGACCGGCAACGGCGGTGTTAAAATCCCAAAATTTATTAAATCCACTAAATTCCTGCATTTTACCCTTTGTCTGGATTTAGTAAATCCAGTGATAAATCTTATTAAAAGGCACTACCAAACAACCCCTAAGGTGGAAGATCATATAAAAGGATTTTAAGGCTGATTGATAATCTGGTTTGGCTTCACAGAGGTTATAATTAAAAACAAGAAAGCTAGTAAACAACTTTGGATCATCAATGATTGCATAGAGCAAGTTTCTAGTCAATTTATAGATTGCTAGAACTCCTAGACGCTCAATTGGAGCAAGCTATAGTCAAGATTGGAAGGTCCACTAGATCATTTTCATTTATAGCAATTTAAGACATGGTTACTAGTCCAATTAAGGTATATTTAGGTGGTTTATAACCAAATATAGGAGGAATAACAAACCACTTAGGATCATCTATGACCATATAGGGAAAATTACTGGTCAATTCAGGGCTTACTAAAATGGGTTAGGGTAGACTACAAGAACACCCATGTTCAATCAAAAAAGTTTAGTGTCAAGGTTCAAAGGCATATTAGGTAATGTTGAATTTCTCTCTCTTGCTGAGTGGGGCCTACTCACTCTCCAATCATAGCAAAGAGCTTAAGGCCACAAACCAAGTTCTTGTACTATTGAATTAATTTATCTACGGCTCTTGGATTGCAAGAGTTGCCAATCCCTTCATAGTTTTTCTCCCATATTTTTAATGTATTCCTATATTGTAATGCTTCTTGGAGATGTGTATATACCTCCACTCTTGTGTAGAGAAAGGGCAATGAAAAAAATTATTGAGATTTTTTTCCTTTGCTTTATTTTCTACAAGTTTCTTAAGATCTACTCAGCTAACCTATTTTAAACCACAATGCTATCTAATTTTGAACTTGTGCCAAGTGTGATGCACTCCTTATTTTTGAGTAAACTTGAATAAATCCAAGGTTTTGAAGACTAATCGGACATCAAACCGCAAGAAAAAATTATTTAAAGTTTAAAGGTTGAGCCGGGGTTGAAGTATTTAATATAATAAAAAATAAAATAATTTAATTAAGATATAAATTAGTATAATAATTATATAATATTTATGTTAACCTTTTTTAATATTAAAAGTTTATAATATAAACACACACACACACATACACATATATATAGTTTTATAAATTATTGAAGCCCAATGCTCACATCTCTACTCAATTTTTGTAGCTTGGCTCAACGATAATTTTGTAGCTTAACCCAATTCCCGCAGACCAATTCTTAATTCATATTTGTCATTCACATGATTCATGTAGTCTCACATCATAGAGAAGAGTTAATATTGTAAACTTTAAATTGGAAAAGAAAGTTGAACTTGTAGCTCATTTAGTCGGTGGGCATATTGGTCTTAAGTTGTGTATTGATTTGAATTTTATATAATGTATGTCAACTGAAAAAGATATTTTAAGCTTAATAAATTTATTTCTAACTTTATAGATCATTGATTAATGGTAAGTGATAGATAAAAAATTGAACCCGACTGTTTTACAAAAATGAAATGAACCTCTTTTTTTTTTAAAATTGTTATTGGTTTGCCGGTTGAAATTCTATTTCGTGGCGGTTCTGGGCAATTTGATGCGGAGAATGGTTTTGTATGAAGTGGAACCGAACTCATGACTGGTTGGTTCTAGGTCAAAACGGCTGATCTGGTTCTGTTTTTAAAACCTTGAAAAAATTTTAGTGAGTCATGAATCTGTATGAACTTCATTGTGGCATTGGTGGCTACAGATTCAGTAGCAAAGACAAACTGAATGCAGTGTAGGACATTCTATTTAGGATCAATCTTCGTTGATGCTTGGATCATATGTTCTTGGGCAAACAGATATGGAACAAAAGATAGTTTTTAAGGACTGCAATTGGAACGAACACAATCTTTATCTTCAACTAGTGAATTTTCTCCATGAATATATCACTGAATTAATGTTCATTTTTCATTAAATTTTTTTATAAAGAAAATGATAACATTTATATATGTGTTATGTAGATCTGCAACTATGAAACATGCTTAGTAGTTCTGGGGTTTTGACTGACCATCATGATCTGCATTTTTCATATATGGCTTATGCAGAACAACTTTTGCTCAATAATGTTTTAGGACATTCCCTTGAAATAACAATGTCCGAGCGATATTTAGTAAATGACTCACTTTTATGGCAATTTCATATTGTTGGGGTGTATTTAGACAAGATGGCTTATGAATAATGTCTTATTTTTGGAAGCAGGTTGCCAAAAACTGATTAAGGTAATCTTTTGTATTGGCATGCTTAAGTTTTAAGTCGTTACCCCAAATTGGTTTTGAATCTTGGAATGAATTGTAGGGATAATATTGTTGTCTCAATTATTTGTTTAATCAAGAAAGTATATGTGGCTTTAACTAAAACATACATAATAAATACATAAATCAGCGCCACAAATCATTCGTAGATAAAAATCATTGAGTTCTTGAACATTTAGTTTTGTAAGCACTGTAAATGGTCCTTAAATGTCAATGTGTATCAATGCAAAAGAGTTCAAATTTCTTTTTATGCTAAATTGAGGCATGATTGTGCTTTGCAGTTTATAAACATAATAAAAATGTTTCTAAAAAGTAAGTACATGAAAATTGAGTGGTATGTAAATTTAATCATTTTACTTTTGCCATCGCAGTTTCATTTTCTTAAAGTCAATTGATTACCCTGGGCAATCATTGTGTTATTTATTTTTTTTTTAGATTTTATAACTTGATTTGTTCCCCCTGTGATTTCTTTTGTTAGGTGTGTGGAAACACTCCAATAGTGATGGGCATGAAGACCACGGCCTTCTTGTTAGCGAGAAGGCCAGGAAGTATGGCATAGTTAAAGAACTCGAAGAACCAATCAATCTCAAGGACACAACAATTGTTCTTCAGTATGAAGTTCGCTTTCAAGACGGCCTCGAATGCGGCGGCGCTTATCTGAAATATCTTCGTCCCCAAGGTCCCGAATGGATTCCCAAAGAGTTCGACAATAATTCCCCTTATTCCATCATGTTTGGACCTGATAAATGTGGCTCTACTAACAAAGTCCACTTCATCCTCAACCACAAGAATCCCAAAACCGGCAAATATGTTGAACACCACCTTAAATACCCACCCTCGGTTCCATCCGACAAACTTTCCCATGTCTACACGGCCATCCTCGAACCTAACAATGATCTAAGGATTTTAATTGATGGAGAGGAGAAGAAGAAGGCGAATTTTCTAACTAGCGATCATTTTGAACCCGCGATAATCCCACCAAAAACCATCTCCGATCCGGATGATAAGAAGCCAGAGGACTGGGATGAGAGAGCGAAAATTTCTGATCCCGATGCGGTGAAGCCCGACGATTGGGACGAAGATGCTCCCGTCGAAATCGAAGATGGGGATGCAGTTAAGCCCGAAGGATGGTTGGATGACGAACCGGAGGAGATTGATGATCCCGAAGCATCGAAACCAGAAGATTGGGATGATGAAGAGGATGGAGAGTGGGAGGCACCAAAGATTGATAACCCAAAATGCGCCGCGGCTCCCGGATGCGGCGTGTGGAAGAGGCCGACGAAGAGGAATCCAGCCTATAAGGGAAAATGGCATCGTCCATTGATTGATAATCCAGATTATAAGGGCATCTGGAAACCTCAGGAAATACCGAATCCGGATTATTTTGAGCTTGTGAAGCCTGATTTTGAGCCGATTGAGGCCATTGGCATCGAGATATGGACCATGCAGGATGGTCTACTGTTCGATAACATTTTGATAGCTGATGATGAGAAAGTAGCAATATCTTATAGAGAAAAGTTTTGGAAACCTAAGTATGAGATTGAGAAGAAAAAGCAGAAGGCTGAAGAAGCCGCCTCGAATCTCCCTAATAAACTATCGAATTTCCAGGTCACATTTGCGGGAATTATAAGTTAATTTTGTACTTTATTATTGTTATTTTCTTTTGAATCCAGGTGCTGACGATGATTAAAAATTGCAGAGAAAAGTGTTTGATATTCTCTACAAGATAGCCGACTTACCTTTCTTGAATGCATACAAGATAAAGGTTATTGTAAGTAGTAAAACCTCTTTCAACTTTATTTTCTTTTCTTCTCTTAATTGTTTGACATCATTTTCTTTCTCCTTTGGAAGATTTACATACATTCCACTCAAGTCTTATTTATTTACATATCTAACATGTAAATGTCAATTTTTACATGTATACAACCTTACCTATGTATGAAAAGGTATATTTCAATTTTTAAAAGTTAAAATGGTGGTATTTTTTATGTAATATGAAAGATTTAAGTGGTATAAATATAAAAGTTAAAGTGTTAGATATGTCAATACATACGAATTGTAATTCTCTTCTTTTTTTTACGAGGAACCCTCTTTCCACCCCACTTTTCCTTTCTTTCATGGGAGAAAAAAAAAATATTATTATTTTAGGGCAATTGCATATAGAGCACCTTAAATTTTACTATTTACAAATCGAGCATCCTCTTTCATCCAATTTTCAAATTCTCTCTCAAATATCAAAAAATACATGATAAAATTCTAACCCATATTTTTCAATTTTATCAAATTTTCTATGATTTGATTGTGGCACGCCTAAATACATTAGTTCGGTAGTTCAAAAAATCATCTGGGTGCTTGATTTGTAAAATATCAATGCTTCAGATGCTCTGTATGTAATTATCTCTTATTATTATTTTTTGACTTCATCTACTACATGTCTT
The DNA here is from genome assembly GCA_003013225.1 of Phalaenopsis aphrodite. Classification (NCBI taxonomy): domain Eukaryota; kingdom Viridiplantae; phylum Streptophyta; class Magnoliopsida; order Asparagales; family Orchidaceae; genus Phalaenopsis; species Phalaenopsis aphrodite. The sequence goes on from NEWO01000825.1 coordinate 9,587, forward strand.
ACCTTGATGTAAAAAGCAGATATATTGTCCAATCTTGTTTATACTTTACTGGGTTGTTTAGTTTGTCGGCATTCCATTCTCTTGTTTTTTTTTTGCTTTGAATAAAATAAAATAAAAATAAACTAAATTTTTAGGAATTTGAATGCTCGAAATTTTTTTGTTTCCATACTTTTGAAAATTGTGCTAATTATGGAATTTTCAAATCTGCATTGCACCCGCTCAGAATTCCCATCTGTATCATTTTTTGTTCATTGTCCTTATCCTTTCTCGTCATCCTTCTTGTTCTCATTCACGTTTCAATGCATTTAAATTGCACGATGAAAAGTTCGAAAAATATTTCAATGCATTTGATGCCCATCCAACCAAAGAGCTCCTGCACGTTCCTTCCAATAAATCAACCATTTTTTGAAATGCATGTATTCTGAAAAGACTTATGTTAGAAACACTGAGCCTATCATATAATTTGAAGATTTTTGTAGGCGCAAGGCTAAAAGGGCAATTTTGTAATTTATTATTTATTATAAATATAGCTAAAATGTTTAGGGTTTAGGTTTATGCTAGGAGATTGTTGTCTTGAGTCTTAGTGCTAGGGTTCTGGGATAGATCGCCTGGCTCCCAAATTGTAGGTGTTATCTTAGGGCTTTGGAGATATCACCTACCTCTCGAATTGTAGGTGCTTGTCTATATGTTTTCGGATTGTGCTGCTGAAGAAAAGATTTGTTTGTCCTAATTTCTGTGAAAAATTCCTTCAATTTGTATCACTCCTATACGCACCTGCCAATTACTGTACCATTTTTTAAAATGCATTCAGTTTAAGCAGATCCAACTAGTCAGCTCATAAATGGCTTCCAATACTAATTTTTTTGAAGATTTACATACACACAACTCAATTCCTATGTATTTACATATCTAACACCGAAACTTTAATTTTTACCTTCACACCTCCTTTCACATGCATGGAGATGTGTCTTTCATTTTTTGAAAGTTAAATGGTCATAATTTTGGTGTGATATGAAAGATTTGCAAACTTTAGATGTTGGATTTGTAAATACTTTGAAATTGGGTGGTATGTATGTAAATTGCCCCTCATTTTTTTAGCCGAATGTTTTCATTTGTTTTAGCTCATTTAATATTTTCTAGTATTTACATATGTTAGCACTTTCAAATTGGATTTTTTTTGTAAATACTAAATTTAAAATTTCTTGAGCTCTAGGATATCATTGAGAAAGGTGAGAAGCAGCCTAATGTCGCTACTGGAATCCTCGCATCAATTATTGTGGTGATCGTCTCCGTCATCCTCAAGTTTCTGCTTGGAGGAAAGAAGAAAACTACAGTAAGCTTCCTTTCCGTGCCTTTATCGTCGAGATCAATTTTTTCTACTATTTTTTTAATTATTTTTTTTATTTTAAAAATATATATATTTTAGTGTATTTTTAAAAAATATATATTTGATTTTAATAAATAAATAAATTTATTCTTACAAACACTCAAAAATAGTTCTTAGATAGTATTTTTAGATATAATTAACAAAGCCTAGCCTAATGCCTCATGCGAGGGCCTGCCAACTGCGTCTGCCGACTGGTGTCAAAATAAAATTAAAATATGTTTTATTTTAATATTTCAAATATTTTTTATTTTAGAGACATTTATGTACATATCATATAATTCATATGTATTTATATATCTAACCCTCAAACTTTAATTTTAAGTATATGCTTCCTTATCTATGCAATAGATATTTCACTTTTTAGAAGTTGCAATTATGATATTTTTATTGTGATATGAAAGATTTGAGCTGCATAAATATAAAAATTAAAATTTAGGTGTTAACCATGTAAGTACATAAGAATTGGTTGTATGTATTTAAATGCTCCTTTATTATAAATGAAAGGAAAATTTAGATAAATAACACCCAATTCTTGTGCATTAGCATCTTCCGGTCATAAACTTATCCTTGAAAAGGTGTTACTTACCCTTAAAAAGATAGATAAAAGATAGATGATAGATACTTTTTATTTGATTTTAAAGAATTGATTGGTATGCACGTAAATATAAAAGTTTAGCTGTTAGATATGTAAATGCATGAGAATTGTGCGGGTATGCATGTAAAAGCTCCTAAAAGTGGTTTCAAACAACCCCAAACACGCTGTATTTTTCATTCTCTTACAAATCCTTCTGTGAATTCAGCCTTCTCAGGAACCTGTAACGGCTACAACCAGCGCTCCAGCTGAGGTGAAAGAAGAGGAAAAGCCTGAAACGAAAGAAGAAACCGAGAAAGAAGAAGAAATTGAGAACGAGGAACCCGGCGCTCTTCGCCCGAGAAGGTCCAGACGGGAGACTTAAAACTGTGGTTACAGTTCAAGGTAACCAGTCTCCCCATGTTTCAGTTTTTCTTATATTTATATATTTATCCTTCTCAGCACATTAGTCTAGGGTTATTATTCTACTTTGAAAGATTGTTTTTGTGGGTCTAAAACTCTAAATAGCTACTGAAAGCATTGTTATTGTAGAACATAGATTCCTTTTTTTTTTTAATACTGGTTTCTCTTGGATTCTGAATCTGTTATTGTGAATTTTCTGTTCAGTGTTCTAAATACAAATGATGGGACCTATTATAAAATAGGGACAATTACCTACGTACCACTCGAAACATTGATATTTACAAATTAACCATTTAGTGAATTTTTTTTTTGAACTATCAAACCGTTGTATTTACACGTGCCACAATCAACCTTTTGAGAATTTGATAAAAATGAATAATATGGGTTAGGATTTTACTAGCAATTTTGATATTTGAGTGAAAAATCTGAAAAATGGATGAAAAATTGTGGTTGTAAATAGCAAGTTTTGGCTGCTCTGCATGCGATAGCCCCTATAAAATAATGTGATTTGTTTGTGTACTTGAAGGGCGGGCTATTTTGAATCAATTAAGATTTGTGTTGTGATGAGTGTAATCTAAATTTAATTGATTCTTTTTATACTATATTGCGGCTTCTTCATATATATCACCCAATTTTTATGAATTTACATGTCTGATACTTAAATTTTGATTTTTATATTTACAGCATTCAAAATTTTCAGGTCATCGACAATATTATCATCATTAATTTTCAGAAAAATGAAATACATCTTTTGCATGAATGGGTAATTTTTATAAATGTAAATTACGAACTTTAGGTGTTACATATGTAAATACGCAGAAATTGCGGCACATATGTAATTATCTTAAATTAGATTACATGGATACCTAATTGTTTTTTTTATGTATATAGTAAAATTATTTATTCAAAATTTAGGGTGGGTAAATTTTACATCCTTTTAATTCTTAAATTATTGTTTGCATCAAATCATATGTCGCGGAGGAGGGGTTATTGCATACGGACACCGCATGCATCTCTGCATGCGGTGTTCGATCATGGTGTGATCTACGGTTAGGATTATTTCTGTTTTTTAAAAAAAATAAAAAAAAATTAGGTGGGGCCCATCGAAATACATTAGGACGATCGGATACCACACACAAGCTGCGTGTGGTGTCCGATCCGTATAGAATAATTTTTCATCGCGGAGAGATGGAAGTGGAGGGAAAGCTAAAGAAGGCTTTGTGTATGATTTCATTGGTCTTTATATTGTACTCGATCGTCACCAATTAAATGTGTCGATCTAAGTTGGATAGTGTGGCATTGCTTTTCCATGAAAATACAATTTTAGCTCGTGGTGTTTTATCTTTTAATCATTTAATTTTTAATTTTTTGCCTTAGTGTCTTGTTTAATATAATATTTCAAAATTCAAGGTCCTTTTTATAATTTTATTAATAATTTAACTAGGGTTATCTTATTCAAAAATTTTAAGAGAAATTTCAGGGCATGACATGCATTTTTTATATATTTATATATATTTGCACCAAAAGTTTGATATTTAAACTTGTGCTTGAAAGAGTACTTTTCACTTTTAAAGTTAGTAGCTTTTTTATGTGATGTAAATATTTGAGTGGTATGTATATAAATATGGAAGTTTATGAGTTTGAAAAATAAACTCAGAATTGTGTGATATTTATATAAATTCTCTTTTCGAAGCAGATTTTTCAACCCATTGATCCTCAATCTACATAATTTATATTTGAGGCATCTACATACACACCACCCAATTTTTAATGATACAAAGAATATGTCGCCTCCAATCTAAAAGCAAATAGATAGTTAAGAAGGAAGGAACTACTGATCAGATAAATTAGACGATAGCAATGAAGGTTTTTGTATTAAATGATCGAAAAAATACCTGAGAGTTTCCCACAGAACAACGATCGATTTTCAGACCGATCGACAAGTATTGATGGAGTTAACGCAGGAGGAGCCGTCTACAAACTTCTTTTCGACTGAATCAGTTCTTTAGTCTTATGATATTCTAGTATCTTTGTAATTACTAAAAAGTCCCCTTTAAAGACTAATAAGGAGTGTAATTTTGTAGGACTACGACCTATTCTTATAAAGAAGGGGTTCATATCATGAATAAAAGATTATGCACTATTTATTGCTCTCTATTATACCTTTTCTCACACTCCCTGCTAAGATGTTCTATACATTTGGTGTATTTCCTGGACACTTTAGAATCTAACATTCTTTAAGGCGCGGTAAGTGTGAAAACATGTCATTAACAAGAAGAGGAATTTAACAACAATAATAAGAATTCATCTAGCGGGGTTTGCAAGACTTGAGAACGCAAATCACCAACCAGATGTCAAGATAGTTCGCACAGGTGCTAAGAGCGGTCGCTGCTCTGGCAGTGACTCTAGTCCAAGGAGAAGAATCAGCACGACAAGAAGCACTCAACCCCCCTCAAGGGAAACCACCAATAAATTACAGGAGAAGAACAACCCACCTACAGAAGAAACCCGATGACGGGTTATATTAGGATAGAATCAGATCTGAATCGAGGAGAGAAATCGATCGGTTCAAACCAGGGCACAATGACAGCCGAAGAATGCCTTCTTGCTACAAGTACTGGGAGCTGAACTCCCTGAGAAGTTTAAAATGCCAGGCCTAGAGCTAAGGGCGGTTTTCGTTTGAATCTTCCATATGTCTGCTAAAAATCTCTAATGCTCTCAACTGTAAGTTGTTCTTCATCACGTTAAGGTTATATGTACTAAGATGGTTCAACGGACTACGAGTAGGGGTGATCATCTATTTTGCGGAATTCAAGAGGCTTTTTCTTTCTCAGTTCGCCAACGCTCTAAGACCCAAAAAGAATGCCTGATCTCTATGACAACCGAAAAAAGGAGCTAATGAGAGTTCGCGATCATTTATTACACGGTTCCAGAGGGAAACATTGGATGTAAAAGACTTGAAGCCTTACATGGCCCAGACAACGTTAACATAGAGAGTGAGGTCGGAGAAATTCTGTTTCGACCTCAACCTCACAGAACTGCATAGTTTGGCTGAGCTGTTAAAGATGACCAATAAGTGTATTGATGCCTATGAGAATGCCCATAGCATGCCAAATAGAGACACCAGAAGAGGCTGCCACAGGAAAACAAAAGGAAACCTTGATAAAGTATACGATCTATCATCTTCCCACACTACAAAAACAATCCCAACAATAACCCTGCTCATCGTCACAAGGATCAAATGAGGCAGAAGAAGGCCCAACACCACTACTCCTCCCATTACCACAAACAAGCTTAGTACAACTATGGTGCCCTCCAAGCTACCCCATTATGAGAGTCTATGGTATGAATAGTGGACGTCATTCAAGATAATGAATTTATTTGAAGACACCATCAATAAGAACAGTAGCCTTTCTCCGAGATAGCAGTCAATACTGCAAATATCACAGAGACCACGGGCATGATACAGAGGAATGACTAGTCAAATTCATAAAAGATTAAAGCACTCATCGACATGCTTGCTCTTAGAAACACCAAAGAAATTCAAAGAATGACTGGTCAAATCACAAGGCTAAGTAGGTTCATCTCAAATTCATGTGATAAATTCACTCCATTCTTCAAAGTATTCAGCAAAGACTAATGTTTTGAATGGACACACGAATGTGAGGAAGCCTTAAAAAATCTCAAAGGGTCCCTCGACTCTCTTCATCTCCTTTAGAGCCTGAAACCAAAGGAAATCCTTTTTCTTTGCCTGGGAGTCTATCTCGAAGCCGTTAGTTTTTTCTTGGTCAGAGAAAAACTCAAAAAAGTATTACCCAATGCCCTACACTAATCGGGTCCTCAAAGATGCCGAACTCAGATATCCTATAATGGGGAAACTGACATTCACCTTGGTTGTTTCAGCACAAAGGCTACAACCGTACTTCCAAATACATCTCATATAGGTTATTAACTACCACCCACCGAAGTATGTTCTCACCCGACCGGACACTCTAACCGACTAGTCAAATGGGCCAAGAAACTCAGTGAGTCTGACATCTTCTACATTCCCTGGACAGTTATAAAAGTGAAAGCTATTGCAGCCAAAGGACGTGAAGGAAGAATTGGCGAGCAACGAAGTCACACGGACCTTGTTCATGAATGAAACCTCCAGCTGATTGGGAGTTGGACTGGGAATTTTTCTTTATAGTCCAATATGGGAGAATAACTATCAATCAATCAATGTAAATTTTCTACTAACTAGCAACCAGTAAAAATATGATGCTTTGATTGTAGGTATTAGCTTGGCCTCTGAGATGGCGATCCTCTGCATAATGGTAAAACCCAATTCACAATTGATGGTGAACCAAATCAATGGAGAGTTCAAAACAAGAGACGAAACGATGACAAGGTACCTCAGAACGGTAAAGATGGCGATCAGTCGATTCTTTAGCTTCAAAATCGAGCTTGTCTAAAGAGAAGAAAACCAGATCACCGACCTCCTATCCCGAAACCTCCATCTGGGGGAAGGGCAGGCTCGAAAACTCAGTCGACCCTCGATCAAGGAACCCCAAATCCATAGTGAAGAAAGGAAGAGTTGGATGAACTTGTATGTCCACAACCTAAACATAGGAGAGCTCAACGAAGAGACCATCAACCACAGGAGATTCAAACTCAAAGCCTTCGAGTACCTACTAGTCGAGGAAAAACTCTTCAGAAAATCAACCACTTCCTTGAATTTAAAGTGCGTTGTAGAAGATGAGGTTGAAGGCATACTCCGAGAAGTCAATGATAGGGAGTGCGAGAGTCATTCTGGAGGAAAGATGTTAGCTTACCAAATCTTCTGCCGAACTTGCTTAAAGACATTGAGGAATACTCTAAAAAATGTACACAGTGCCATAAGTATGAATCATTGCACCATCAACCGATCCAAAAACTTCATCCAACGTCAGCCCGTGGTCGTTCGCCGTGTCGAGCCTCGACATCCTTGGACATTTTCCTAAGTCCAGGGGGCAACAAAAGTTATCGGTGGTCGTTGAATACTTATCTGAATGGATAGAAGTAAAGCCTCTCACTCACATAATGACGGAGGTAGTCCAAAAATTGATTTGGATTGACCAGATTTTTTGGTATGTGCTATCCCTCATCATTTTTATGGATAATGAGACTCAATTTGTTGACATGAGGGTTAGGGATTTCTACAATAGTTGGCGGACCATCCTCAAATTTGGCTCTCTGCATCAAACCCAAACTAACGAAAAAGCGGAGGCCACAAACAAGGTCATTCTAGATTTGCTAAGGAAAAAGGTAGAAAGAGCGAAGGGCAAGTGAATATGACCTAATCTCTTCCATACTTTGGGCAATTTAGGTGAGACCATCCTCTTCCACCGGTCAAACCCTTTTTATGTTGTTCCATGGAATGGAAGGCTATGCTAACGGTCAATTACAACAATTACAGCCAGAGAGTGCTCTCCTCCTCAACCTTCAACATAGAAAACCTAAAAGAATGGTGTGAGGCGAATTGTGAAGGGTCAAGCTCGCTTTAGACCTCGTCGAAGAAAATCGAGCAAACATAGTCCTTTGACGAGATGAATTCAAGCGGAGGACAACCAAATATTTCAACAAACATGTTTGTGAGAAAAAAGTTTGCCCCAATAGACTTGGAGTTGAATAAAGTAGACCGCGCTTAGGGGCAGACTATTGGGAAGCTGGATCAGACTTGAAATGATCCCTACATCATTCACCATAGAGCTGGGCTTGAAGCATACGAGTTAAATACATTCGCAGGAAATGAAGTCCCTCAAACTTGAAGCGGCGACGATCTAAAAAAAATTATTCTCTTAAAATTATCTTTGCTTTTAGATGAAACATAATTATGATTGTTTTATACAATCTTTCCTTTATTTTGATAAAGGCACTCAATATTTCGAATAAAACATGCTTTGATTTTATTTTTTGTTTATTCTGTTATGCTTGGGGAACTGCCATTGTTATAGTCGGGGAATTGACACTGTCACGATCGGGGAATTGACACTGCGGGAGATTAAAATTAATCTATCAGTGAAACGATCTGCACCTGACAATGACAAGCTTTACGACTGGTTAATAACGATCTTTTAGTGGCCTATGGGACTTTTTGTTGCCTGGTAGTAACAAGCTTCGCGAGGGGCATGAAAATGATTGTCTTGAGCACTAATAATAAATCCACACCCGACAACGACAAGCTCCACAAGAGGTGTGTAAGGTTCATTTAGTGGCCTACGAGACATTGTGTTACTTGACAGCGTTAAGCTCTCCGAGGGGGTATGAAAACGTTCACCTTGAGCTTTAATCATAACATCTGCCCCCGACAGCTACAAGCATTACAAGGGTGTGCAACGATCATTTAGTGACATATGAGACGTTTCAATACCTGAAAGTGAGAATGTCTGTGAGTGGTATGAAAAAGATCGTCATGAGCCCTAACCATAACATGCACACTCAACAACAACAAACTCCGTAAGGGGTTCGTAATGATCGTTTAGTGGCCTATGAGACTTTTCAATACCCGACAACGACAATCTCCTCGAGGGGTATGAAAACGATCGTTCTGAGCCTTAACCGTAAGATTCACACCCTACAACGACAAGCTCCGCCAGAGATGTAGAGATCACATATAAGAAATACGCTAGACAATATCTAACACACGTTTATGTTTATACATACCCTCACCATCAACCGAAATCATGTCTATTTCTAAAATTTCTCTTGAAATCCGAACAATCCCTAAATGAAAGAAAGAAGGCTTGAAGGACAGAAAACCTCAGCTTACCAAATTCCTTACATTATAAGAGTTTGTTCACAGAATCTGAATCACAAATTTCCTTACAAGCGCGTCTAAGCATCCAGACAAAAGAAGACAAAAAGAGATCGCCCCATTTTTATGCATTTGAAGACTTTCCAACGCCTTCTTCCCTAGTTTCCTCCACTCGCCCAACACCGTCCGACTTCCCGTTCAACGATTCCCGCTCTTCATCCTCCAAATTTGAAAATAGCATGCCAAACTTCTCCATGGCCAGCCATTTAGGATCGACTAGTTTATCTTTCAAAAGTCTCTTAATAGCAAGGGAATTGCCGATCGTAATATGAAGGGAGAGGCCCTCAACATGCTCCTCCAGAGTAATCATCAAGGAGACCTTTTTCAATTTCTCATTTTTCTTAAGAAGGATTGTCACTTGGGTCTCATTTTCTCTAGCATCTAACTTCCTCTGCTCCACAGACAGTTTCAATATTTCCTCGGCCATGATGGCTGTTTGTCTTAACTTCTGTATTCGCAAGGCATATGTCTCGACTTTCTCTTCGGTCAGACTCAAAAGAATCCCCTGCATGAAAGAACATGATAACAATCAATCGTTCGATGCATGTCTTGCGTGTCCATCGATTGTAGATGCTTTTTGAAGGCGGGGGACCAAAAATTCTTCATCAAAGTCGACGGTTAATCCCCATTCAAAGGGGTGAAAGGATACCATTCGGTCTCCCTATCAAGAAGAGCATAGTGACTGCTCATCCAAACTCCTGTCCCTCGGTCATGAGAAAAGGATCACTCGGGAGGAATCCCTCCTTTTCTTAGAGGAGCCAACTCAGTCCCTAAGACAGTGGCGCCTTGTGATTAAGACGTCCAAGAATCGTCGTGATTAAGACGTCAAGGAATCCCTTGTCATCAATAAGGCATCCAGGAATCCCAACTTTTCCTGGAGGAATCCCTCCTTTTCCTCAAGGTGAATCATACGATCTATCACATTTGGATTGATGTATTGATTTAACTAGGAAAGCTGTCCCTCGATCAACACCTTATGATCCCAGGCTGCCAGACATAGTCTTCACCTTCTTTACCTTGCATTCCATCGGGATGGTGCAAATCCCCCAGCTACTTGCACATGAACCCACCAAGAACTTCGCCTTGCATCTTTTATCTTGTTCTTAAGGCCCACCAAATGGATCATGGAACCAAAATTGAACTGGATGTAGTCGTCTTGGCCAATTCTGAAGGAGAAGAAATGGTTGAACAATCCGATCGACCAATGGACTTCATCTTTCGACAGAAGAGGATGAAGCTCATTATGGCAGCCGCAGAGTTGGGAAGAGCCTAAGCAAGAATAACCCCAAACAATCCAAAAATCGACTGCAGTTCCTTACAGAATGGCAGCCGAAGACCCATTTTGAATAAATCCTTGTAGAAAATCAAGTCGGGGGACAAGTGATCCGTCATTCGTTCATGACTCGCTGAAGGTTGAAGTTGGATGTAGAAATCAAGAATGTATGAACTCTGAATCTCTATCACGTCAGCCACATAAATGATCGAATCTTACGAAGCAGAACGGCTCCTGGAAAAACTTCCGCACCATAAAGTTCGTGATAACACACAAGAGAAGATGGGAGGAAGAAGATAGCGAACCAGAAAGAAATGAAAGCATACACATCATAAACAACGTGCGCCCGCGCACACATACACACACACACACAGGTTAATGAACACAAAAAAATGAAACACCGCCGACAAGATCGACGTGATGGATGTCACCCGACAATCGAGGAAACACATTATAATCAAAAGTAAAAAAATTGCAGTACATTTATTTTTTTATTCACAAAAAGAGGGAGGCACACCTCGCCAAACCCTCATAACTAGCCTAAGAAAGGAAAAACTTAACTAAACGTTCATTTTGTGACTTCGTATGAGACAAATCATCGGTGACGCAACTGTTCATACATGAATTGACCATCCAACTTGAAAAGGTCATTATGGCCATCCCTCGACTGACCGACGATGCCCTCTCTTACGGTCGACAACTCCAAATACAGACGCGTCATCTCCCCACGAGCAACAAGCTTCTCTCTGGAAAAACGACAAACTCCTCGGGAAGTGCAACGACTTCTTTTTCCACCCGATCCACTCTCCCAAGATCTCAACAACTCCTTCGTCATTACCTCTCCAGGGATATCCTATGAAATGAAGGAAGCGCTCATCCATTTCAGCAAGACGACACACCAAGAAGTTAACGATCACCCAACACCCACCGCCACACCCCCTCTCCCCGATACCTCCTCTTCCCATGCCGTGCTGGAAGAGACCTGACAACCTACACTCTTACCCCCACTGAAAGGAAAATTCTCCTCTGTCCTCTGCTCCACAACACCCCGTTTTGTGTCAGGCTTACGAGCTTTCACCCGCATATCATTCATCGCCTTAATAAGGGTGTCCTTGTCAGAGGATGAATCTCCTCCGCAAGACATAATGCAGACACAGAAGGGGAAGACGAAAGATCTTGAGAGCAAGCGAAAAGGAGAAAGGGCTCGCTTGCATACAAAATTTTATATCACATCAAAAATATTATTATTTAACTAAAAGTAAACTATGGCTTTTAATATATAAATTTTATAAAAAAGAAATTGATATAATTTCATATTGATTAAACAGAGAATGTGCTATCAAATGCAATGTAGTACTAAAGATTATATAAGTACATACGACTATATATTTAAAATACATTGACTATATAGTTTTGAAAAGCATAAAAAAAAAACTCTTGAAAAAGTGCTTTGCAATTTGAGTAGATTATTCTATTTAAAAATATAATTAAATCCAATTTCTTAGAATCCAACATGCTGTCCTTAGGATTTATTGAAATTAAAAAAATTATAAATTCAGAAAATACACCTAATAATTTAATATTTATTTTTTTAATAAGATATTTTCCTTATTTGAATTTTAAAATATTGAAAAATAAAAATTAATATGAGTCTTAAATGAAACGAAAAAGGTAGCCACTCAAATGTGATAGATTAGTTTTTTGAAGAGATTAAATATCATAGTTGATTGAAGATATTTTTCATTTATTGAAGAATTTAATTTTTAACGTTAAAAACTTGTCATAGAAAGCTCGTGATGTTATTTTAAAACAAATAGGGTTAAGAATTTGTATAGCTTTATGGAGATCAATTATATTTGAATTTTCTAAAAATTTAATTTGTAATTTATTGAAAGAAAAATAAAGATATATCGATAGATAAATTATAATATTTGTATCGACTTCATAATTTTAATAAAGGAGTAACTATTGGTGGAGGGCGAGCCAGAGTTTGTTCACGTTCAACTTATTTGTAATCTATTATTGTTGAATCACTTTTTGACATTGGGCATTGTATTGTTTGCAGGTTCAAACAATTCGGGAGAAATCTGCGAAATGAAGGTGAATGAAGATGATGAACTTGTTATTTAGATCTGAATTATGTATTTAATTTTTTTATCATCTTATGGCCGAGCGAAGAAGATGATGTAATGAGATGAGGGGGCAATAGAGGTTCCTTGAGAGCCATGGAGTGAGATCCCCCCAAAAAAATCCGACAATCTCTCTTGAATCAATTTCTCCTACTTTTATTTGTCTCAAATATATATATATATATATATATATACACATATATAAAATACAAATCATGAAATACAAAAATAGTTATGAGTGCTTTGATGAAAATATTGTGGCATGGATGTCAGATTGCTCATAAATGAAGATGTAACGTCAATTTTTGATATTGGTTTTCATTTTTGCATTCGGTGAATTCTTAGGATCATCAACTAGGCGAGCTTGGTAGAGCAGTTTGAATAATCAGTCTATTAGACAAGTTTGTCGGGCTTTTCATAGTTAAGTTGCTATGAGAATTTGATTGATCAAGCTCTCGTTAACAAATTGGCTCATCAACTAATACATGAGAGCTGATGCATCGCTGAATGAGATTAGCATATCACCTTAACATGTCACTTTGATGTAAGTTGTGTTTTTCAAGTAATTAGGAGCCTACAAGATATATGCTTTGGCTCACAAAAATTAATTTTTCTTTAAGCTCTAACTCAAATTCACGACTTTATAAGATCGACTAATCATTTTTGGTCATCACTTTAATTTGGAAAATAAACTCCTCATCATAGAATTGAGGTCTTTTTTATATTTTTTTTTAAAAGTTGTTATCAATTTAATGAATAACAAAAAAAAAAAAAAGATAATTATTTTTTTAATAATTATTATAACTCAATACTTATTATTATTAAAAATAATTTCAATAAGAAAATAATAAGTGCAATTATAATGGGAGTATGAAAAATAACATAAGGTTATGGTGTCCGACTTTTAGGCTCACCGGTCCACGATCTATCTGCGGTCGTGTGTTTGTTGGTTATTTTTTCGTGTTCCCGCCAACCGCGGTAAACAAAAACGGAATGTCCATTATGGACCGAAACCGAAAACGTGGAGTCATCTAGCTCATTCATCTAAAATTAACTTGCATCCAAGCCGTCTATTTTTCTTCCCTCTGCTATATAAGGCCTTCGGTGCTTTTCCTCAACCGCAGGCTCGTGTCTATCGTTCCCTTTTCTTATTGTTCGGCGTTCCCTTTAATGGCTGCTTACATTGATTTGAAGGCTTTTGCTTCTCCGATCACCTGATCGTGAGTGGGTGATCGATGGACGGGGGTCGATCATGGAGCTGTTATTGGAGATTGGAGTCAGGCCTCAGATCTGGATCAGATTGGACCCGACATCGTCTTCCCTGCTGCTTGCTTCTGTTTTTACGCGCTGATATTGATGGCATGGAGCTGCGAGATCACATTTTCTGAAGATGGATGGTATCGACCTCGTACGGTTAAGGGTATATTTAATGTTACGCGGTTTTTAGAGCGAGTTGTGGTGTTCTTTACAGGATATAGAAATTATTGCGTTTTGCTCGTGTGCGTAGATTGAATACTGGAGTTTACCGTAGTTATGATATTGTTTTGAAGCCGAAGACGACATGGTGACATTCATTTGTTGTGTCTGAAGATCTGTTTGTTATTTCTTGTCATCTCTCGGCCTTTGCCATGTTGGGTGCGCTCGCATGGAAGGCCAAAATCCTAATAAAATTTCATTTTCTTGGGTGTTTTTCAGGGGGAGATCGCACGGGACGTTTTTTTTTTGCCCGGGTTCTCCCCTTTCCTGTGTTCTTCCTTTCTTCTTCGCTCTCTTGTTTATTTTATTTTGCCTTCTGTGTTTAATGTGTGGTGTGTAAATCTAGACGGGACATGGTCGCATGGATCGAAGCTTCGAACTACGAATCTGTAACCAAACACTATGAATCTGACTGAACGTGCTTGATGAGAATCTAGGTTCTGAATAACTTGATGAGGTATAATCAAATTTGAATACTTAAATCAATACTTGCATGGTTTATAAGCAGGGAAACATCTCATTGAAAATAACAATACATACTGCCCCAAATATTTAGTTCTGTATTCTTTCAGCCCCATTATTGTACTCTAGCAGTGCTACATAACACATTTCACCGATAATATTGAGGACATAACTACTGACAAAAAAAAAAAAATCTCAATTCACGTTGTTGGCACTTTGATTTGAAGCTGCTCCTGCTGATTCAGTTAGTTTTTTTTATTGGGATAAATACATTTATAGCACCCTAAATTTTGCTATTCACAAATGAAGTCCGCAGGGGATCTTTGAACTAAATGAGAAGGCTGATTCTTTCAATGAAAATCAATCCGAATCCTGNTGCATGAATCTCAAAGCAAACATGTAGTTCAAAGGGAATGTACTATTGATCAGACGAACAAGACATAACGAAAAAGGCATTTGGATCGAACGATAGGAAGAATATGCCAGAGAGTTTTCCACAGGCCAGAGATCGACAAGTACCGATTGAGACAAAGCGGAGGCAGCGCTCGACGAACATCTTACCGACCGAATCTATTCGCCAGTCTTATTTTATCGAAGCATCTTTGTAATTACGAAAATCTCCCTTTAAAGGCTAATGATGAGGGACTGATGTGCAATTTTGTAAGATTGAGATCTATTCATATAAATAGGGAGTCCATATCATAAATAAAAGATTTTTGCAATCTTTATCGCTCTCTAATATACCTTTCCTCACCTCCCCTTGCAAAGACCTTCTATACCTTGTTTATGTTTCTTGGACACTTTAGGATCTTACACTTATGCATTCTCATATTTAACACCTACACATTTTTCTTTGCATTTATAAAACCCAAAAAATTCATATCACATCACAAATATTATTATTTAACTAAAAGTAAATTATGGCTTTTCATACATAAATTTTATAAAAATGAAATAGATATAGTTTCTTAGATATAAATATAAATATATAGTCATATATATATATATATATATATATAACGATTAAACAGAGTATATGCCATCAAATGCAATAAAATACTAAAAAATAACATAAGTACGTATGACAATATATTTTCGAAAAGCATAAAACAACACCAGAGAAAGTGCTTAGCAATTTGAGTACATAATTCCATTTAACAATATTAATTGAATCCAATAGAATCCAACATGGTGTCCTTTGGATTTATTGAGATTTAAAAATTACAAATTCAAAAAATACAACTAATATTTTAATTTTTGTTCTTTTAATAAGATATTTTCTTTATTTGGTATTTAAAATATTGAAAAATAAGAATTAATACGAGTCTAAAATGAAGCGAAAAAGGTAGCCACTCAAATGTGAAGATTAATTTTTTGAAGAGATTAGACATTGTTGATTGAAGATATTCTTCATTTTTTGAAGAATTTAAATTTTAGCTTTAAAAGCATGTCATAAAAAGTTCATGATGCTATTTTAAAATAAATAGGGTTAGTATAGCTTTATAGAGATCAGCTATAATTGAATTTTCTAAAAATTTAATTTGTAATTTATTGAAAAAAAAATAAAAGATATACCGATAAATAAATTGTAATATTTTATCAACTTTATAATATTAATAAAGTGTAACTATTGATAAAGAGCAAGTTAGAGTTAGTTAATGTTCAGCTTATTTGTAATTTATTATAGTTGANGATATTCTTCATTTTTTGAAGAATTTAAATTTTAGCTTTAAAAGCATGTCATAAAAAGTTCATGATGCTATTTTAAAATAAATAGGGTTAGTATAGCTTTATAGAGATCAGCTATAATTGAATTTTCTAAAAATTTAATTTGTAATTTATTGAAAAAAAAATAAAAGATATACCGATAAATAAATTGTAATATTTTATCAACTTTATAATATTAATAAAGTGTAACTATTGATAAAGAGCAAGTTAGAGTTAGTTAATGTTCAGCTTATTTGTAATTTATTATAGTTGAATCATTTTTTTCCATGGGGTATTGTATTTAAACAATTTGGGAGACACCTGTGTAATGAAGGTGAATGAAGATGATGGATTTGTTATTTAGATTTAAATTTTATATTTTCTTTTTCGATCATCCAAGCGAAGAAGATGATGTCATGAGATGAGGGGGAACAGAGGTTCCGTGAGAGCCATGGCGTGAGATCCCCCAGAAAAGTCTGATGGTTTCTCGTGAATAAATCTTCGCTGCTTTTACACGTTTCAAAAGAAAATATAAAAATACAAATCATGATAAACAAAAATAGTTATGGGTGTCTTAATGAAAATATTGTGGAGTGATGTTAGATTACTCATAAATGAAGATGTGACATGAATTTTTTATATCGGTTTTCACTTTTGCATTCTGTCAATCTTCAGGATCCGAAGCTAAGCGAGCTTGGCAGAATAGTTTGCATAATCAATCTATTAGGCAAGTTTGTCTGGCTTTTCTTGGTTAATTTGCTAGAAGAATTTGATTAGTCAAGCTCTCGTCATCAGTTTGTCATGTGAATCCGGTAGGTCAGTTTAACAAATTAGCTCATCACTTATTATATGAGAGGTGATGCATCTGTTAATGATATTAGCATATAACCTCACAAAAATTAATTTTTCTTCTCTGACTCGAGTTCATGATTTTATAAGAGTGAGTATAATTATTTTTGATCATCACTTTAATTAAGAAAATAAACTTCTCATCATAAAATTTAGGCATTTTTTTTATAAATGTAGTTATAAAGTCAAAATTTTGTTTTTTGAAAAGTGGTGACAAATTTAAGAAAAAATAAAAAAAAAAAAAATTAACTTTTAAAAAAAATAACAAAAACAAAAACTTTTTAATTAAAAATAATTTCAATAAGAAAATAATAAGTGAAAGGATAATGGGAGTATGAAAAACAACATAAGGTTATGGTGTCCGACCGTTAAGCTCCCCGTCCACGATCTCAGCCGTCGTGTGTTTCTGTTGGTTATTTTTCGTGTTCCCGCCAATTGTGGAAAACACGAACGGAAGGTCGAGTATAAACTGAAACCAACACGTGGAGTCATCTAGCTCATTCATAAAAAATTAGCTTGCATCCAAGCCGTCTATTTTTCTTCCATCTGCTATATAAGGCCTTCGGTGCTTTTCCTCAACCGCAGGCTCGTTTCTATCGTTCCCTGTCTCACTGTTCGGTGTTCACTTTAATGGCTGCTTACATTGATTTGAAGGCTTTCACTCTTCTCCGATCAACTGATCGTGAGTGGGTGATCGATGGACGGGGCCCGATCATGGAGCTGTTATTGGAGAGCGGAGTCAGACCTCAGATTGGACCAGACATCGTCTTCCCTGTAGCTTGTTTCTGGTTATTAGCGCTGATATTGACGGCCTCTGCTGCGCGATCACAGTTTCTGAAGATGGATGGTATCGAGCTCGTATGGTTAAGAGTATATTTAATGTTACGCCGTTTTTAGAGCGAGTTGTGGTGCTCTTTACAGGATATAGAAATTATTGCATTTTGCTCGTGTGCGTAGATTGAATACTGGAGTTTACCGTAGTTATGATAATGTTTTGAAGCCGAAGACGACATGGTGACATTCATTTGTCGTGTCTGATGATCTGTTTGTTATTTCTTGTCATCTCTCGGCCTTTGCCATGTTGGGTGCGCTCGCATGGCAGGCCAAAATTCTAATAAAATTTCATTTTCTTGGGTGTTTTTTAGGGGGAGATCGCACGGGACGTTTTTTTTTCCCGGGTTCTCCCCTTTCCTGTGTTCTTCCTTTTTTTCATCTCTCTCTTGCTTATTTTATTTTGCCTTCTGTGTTTAATGTGTGGTGTGTAAATTTAGACGGGACATGGTCGCATGGATCGAAGCTTCGAACCACTAATCTGTAACCAAACACTATGAATCTGACTGAACGTGCTTCACGAAAATCTAGGTTCTGAATAACTTGATGAGGTATAATCAAATTTTAATACTTAAATCAATACTTGCATGGTTTATAAGCAGGGAAACCTCTCATTGAAAATGAAAATAAATACTGCCCCAATTATTTAGTTCTGTATTCTTTCAGCCCCATTATCGTGCTCAAGCAGTGCTACATAACACATTTTACCGATAATATTGAGTACATAACCACTGACTAAAAAAATATTCTGAATTCACGTTGGCCGCACTTTGATTTGAAGTTGCTCATGCTGATTCAGCTAGTTTTTTTTATTGGGATAATTACATTTATAGCACCCTAAATTTTGCAATTCACAAATGAAGTTCGCAGGGGATCTTTGAACTAAATGAGATGGCTGATTCTTTCAATGAAAATCAATCTGAATCCTGCCGCCATGCACTGCCAAACTTCTTTCTTTGATTTTCCACATTCAGACAAAGCTGATCCTATCCTCTGGTTGATATAAGTAACAAAAGGTTAACTGAATGGCTGCAATTTTTATTTCATCAGTTTTAATTGTGAGGATGTATTCTATGTCAAATCTGGGCTTGGCATTTATTAAAAAAAAAAGGATAATTACATACAAACCACCCGAAGCATTGATATGTAGAAATAGCAAGTTTCAGGTGGTCTGCATGTAATTGCCTCCCAAGAAAAGCTTCTGCCAGTGCAATTAGAAATTGAGTTTAATATTCTTTGTGTTTTTAACTCTGAATTACTGCAGCTGTGTGCAATATTTGGAAACCATATAAGACTTCATTACAAGGGTGATATACATAGGTACTTCTCATATCTTGTTTCATATCTAGCACTTTATCTTCAATTTTTACATACATACCAAATTACTTCAGCATGAATAGGTTTGTTTTACCTTTTAAAATGTGATATCTAAGATTTTGGTGGTACTAATATAAAGTATAAATTTAGGTGTTGGATATGTAAATACATAAGAATCTGGGTGGTACGTATGCAAATTTTCTATTTTGGAAGATTTTAGAACCTTTATCAGAGATGGTTTCAGGTCTCAGATCTGGATCGTCTTCCCTGCCGTTATTTTT
Organism: Phalaenopsis aphrodite; assembly: GCA_003013225.1. Classification (NCBI taxonomy): domain Eukaryota; kingdom Viridiplantae; phylum Streptophyta; class Magnoliopsida; order Asparagales; family Orchidaceae; genus Phalaenopsis; species Phalaenopsis aphrodite. The sequence continues at coordinate 29,128 of NEWO01000825.1, forward strand.
TTCTTTTAATCTTTTTGATATTGTGATGTCTGAAGGTTTTCATGGTTCGCTGTCCTATAACGTCATGTAAACAATTTACAAACAAAAAAGAATATCTGAATGAGGCACGTCCTGATGACCAATCATCGGCAACTACGTTGTCATACACGGCATATGCGGGCAACGTGGCCGCCAGTGGTTGGTCGTGCGGATGTTGGGACGGAATATTTTATGTCTTGTTCGGTGCGTTCACTTACTAATCCTTAAAAAAATCAATACTTGCATATTTGATTATTGGGAAATTTACATCCATGCCTTAAAATTCTTATTTATTTTCATATTTAACACCCAAAGTTTGATATTATACTTATACCATTTTAATGTCATAAAAGTTATGAATGAAAATGTGTATTTCACTTGAAAAAAAAAAGGGAATTCACCGCTGTATTTTTAAGGTTAAGTTTTGATCTATGTTAATTTGAATCTATTAGGTCTCAAGCAAATATGTATGAGTGCATTTTCCAATTATACTACAAACATTTAAATATTTTCATTTACTTATCTTAACTGTCAAAATATTTATATATCTAAAATTTAAATTTGTACTTGTACTCGTAAGATTAATTTGTGCATCATAATAAATGCTTAGTTTGTGCATCATAATAAATGTTATTGCTGGGTAAGAAATTGGTGATGGATGTGGGATGAGACCACCAGGAGAAATAGGCCAATAATTAGGGCAGTACTTTTAGCTCGAAGATCATTAATTGCTCAAATTGATTTGAATGTTGGTTCAGATCAAATAAATGAGTCGAGTTATGAGTTAAAATTTTTAATTGAATTCTGATCTCTCTTTTTTTTTTTAAGGTGAATTTGAGTCGATTCTAACTTGGTTTAAAATTAAATCGTTAACAACTCTAGTGAGTTGGCATTTATTTTGGATGCAGCATATACAAGGCATCCTTTTTGAGTTACACGGGATTGTATTGGATCTCACATGGCTTATCGTGCCTCGAGGAGCCCATGAGATATTTAAGTGAACACTTCAAGCAATGTAATTGGGGTTTGAACTGTTGTGGTCATACTCACAGTCGATTGATGCTGAGCAAGCATTGTTGTTTATATCGTTCGTGTTGACATTCGTTCTTGCGACATGGGGCTATACTTTATTGATACAGGCACCCTCATGATGAAAACAATAAACAAAATTACCCCACACCATGTTTATGTCTTGTGGTTAAAGTCTGGATAAATTGATTTCGCGTTTGAAATTTTCTTACTCGATGACATGCATATGGAGCATCTTCTAAAATTCTTAAGAAACACTTATGACCTTGGTAGGGGTATGGGAATCAAGACTCATATACGATCCTTCGGAGTTCCAACGAGGCCTGAAACTACCTTGGCGAGCTCTTTCAAAAGCCAAAGTTAAGAGGGGTTTGACATGATCATGCCAAATTCAGGTGTGGCAACGCCCATCTTACCTATCAAGAAGATCGAAAAGCCTTATTTACAACATGACCACACTTGAAAATGGAATGACTATATCAGCCATACAAAGACTTTAACGTAATTATATTGGGGTGTGGGTGTGACTACGCTCGAATCATAAGAGGCGCCCAGGTCCCTCGACCGAGGTAATCTTGCCCGAAGGTGGTGTGACCACTCAAACCACGTAGTTCTGGCATGGCCATGTGGACCCCATGATATGCAATTATAGTTATAATGGTGTCTTTCCCAGGTATTATCGATGTTTCGAATGTGTTTACGTAGTCCGTTTCGTCATCCATGATCATTTGGACAAATTTGTCGGAGAATAGACCAATTCAAGTTAATTTAGGTTTAACATTTAGAGTTTTATAGTTTATGGTTTAAGGTTTAGGGTTTTAAGGTTTAGGTTTTAGGTTTTAAGGTTCACGGTTATGGTTTAGTGGGTTTAGAGTTTAGAGTTTAAGGTTTAGTGTTAGGTTTTTTTTTATTTTTATTTTTTAGGGTTTAGGGTTTAGGGTTTAGGATTGTTTTTTAGGGACTAAGGTTTAGGTTTTAAGGTTAAGGGTTCAAAATTTAAGATTTAGAGATTAGGGTTTAGGATTTAGGGTTAAGTTTTTTTTCTGGTTTAGGATTTACCTTTTAGGGTTTTGATTTTTAGGTTAAGGATTTTGATTGTTAAGGTTAGGGTTTAGAGTTTTTTTTTAGTGTTTAGTTTTTTTTATTAGGGTTTAGGGTTTAAGATTCAAAAGTTTAGGCTTTAGGGTTTTGGTTTAGTTTTAGGGTTTAGGGTTAAGTGTTTATAATTTAAGGTTTAGGGTTTTTGGTTTATGGTTTATGATTTTGGGTTTAAGGGTTAAGGGTTGGGGTTTTGGGTTTGGGGTTTCGTGTTAAAGATATAGGGGTCAGGGTTTAGGATTTAGAGCTTTTCCTTTTAGGGTTTACGGTTTTTTTTAGGGTTTAGTGTTTTGGGTTTAGGGTATAGGTTTTAGGGGTTTAGGGTTTAGGGTTTAGGGTTTAGGGTTTAGGGTTTTGGGTCTTTTTTTAAGGTTTTAACATTTAGGGTTTATGGTTTAGGATCTAATGTTTAGGGTCTAGGGTGTAGGATTTAGAGTAGGGTCTGTTTAGGATTTAACATTTAGAGATTAGGGTTAATGATTTTTTTATGGTTTAGGGTTTATCTTTTAGGGTTTCGATTTTTGGGGTAGGGGTTTTGATTTTTAAGGTTAAGGCTTAGAGTTTTTTTTTAATTAGGGTTTAGGGTTTAGGATTCAAAGGTTTAGGCTTTAAGGTTTTCGGTTTAGAGTTAAGGGTTTTATTGTTTAGAGTTTAGATTTTAGGGTTTTTGGTTTAGGGTTTAATGTTTGGAGTTTAGGGTTTAGGGTTTTTGATTTTGGGTTTAACGGTTAAGGGTTAGGGTTTTGGGATTAGCGTTTCAGGTTTCATGTTAAATGT
>NEWO01000825.1:43530-67845 GCA_003013225.1 Phalaenopsis aphrodite
TATATATATATATATATATATATATATATATATATATATATATATATATATATATATATATATATATATATATATATCTATGTGTGTGTGTGTGTCGAGTTCTGAGATCAGTTGGTTGGTCATCTGCTTGTTAGTTGTAAGTCCCTTCTGATCTGGGGTTCGTTTTCCCCAGAATTTAGGGTGTGGTGCTCGAATTATTAGACGCATGAGGGGTGGTCGGGGCTTGTATCATGCCTCCAACTATTCCTTATATATATATCATTATATATAGTAAAGTGAAAGAATAGTTTCTATTTATATAAGATTGTTTTAAGCTCAGAATTTATAAAAAGTGTCAAAATATTGTTAGTACTCTTTAAATTATGACTAAAGTGATTCTTCTCAATGGTTATTAAAACATAATTTAAAAAAAAAAGTCTATTTTGATAATTTTAGAAACCCTAGGGCTAAAATAGCCCCACCAGCACCAAAATAAGGACGGATTATTTTGGACTTTAGCTTCTCTCACTCTTCTATATATATGACACTTCATAGAAGTAAGGACTCCGCCTTGCCTTTATTATCCCCTATCCCCTCTCCTCCATTTGAGTAGCTTCTCTTCACCTCCTCCTCTAACTCCTTCCTCATGCCATCGGATCAATGCTCCGAACCAGATTCTCTCCTCCATCAACATAGCGAACAACTCAACTCCAATCTATCCCAAATCAACCTTCAACAATTCCAAACCCTAATTCTCTCTGCCGAATCCCTTCTACGCCAAAAAGACGCCCAATCAAACCACCTCCGGCTTCAAAACCTCGCGTTACAACAAAAGCTCTGCTCTCTCACACTCCAAAACCAACATCTATTCTCCATCGCTCGCCGGAGCGAAGCCATGGCTTCCGCTCTCAGAGTTAATCTCCAGACCGTCATAACGCAGAGCGAGATGGCGGCGAGGGAGAGAGAAGGGTTTGGAGATAGCGCGGAGATCATCGGAGAAGAAGAATACTCTTGTTGCGGAGGAGGTGGGGGAATGGAAAAGGAAGCTTCTAGATTCAAGTGTAGGGTTTGTGGAGAAAGAGAAGTTTCGGTTATGTTGATTCCCTGCAACCATCTCTGTCTCTGTGGAGACTGTGAGGGGATTGTGGGAGAATGCCCCTGTTGCCGGCGAGCTAAGCGGGGTGGGCTGAGGGTTTTAATGTAAATATTATTTTTATTTTTCTGTTTTTATGTTTGCTGTGACTAATGCTTTGGGAGTGTAAGAAACTAAAAATGGTGTGAATTAATTTTAGGGAAATTGGGTTACGATAGTTTGGTTTTGTAATTATTATATATGTTCTGGGATGGAAAAAATATTATCTACGTCGTATTTTTAGTGATATACGTGGCATTTTAGTGGGACCATTGCATACGTGGCAACTCCTCATTGGAGTACTGATGCATCAGTACTCCTGAGGTAATATTTTTTCTCTGGGATGCGTGTGATAAATTTTGATTGATTGTATCATCGGACGTGTATTGATATCTTGGGTAAATATGATGGCAGGTTTTGATTTTTGAATATATTCAGTTTTTTTTTTCGTCGTATTTTTTGGGCTGTTTTTTATGAAATTGTGGAATTAAAACTATAGTGATACGAGATCAACAAATTCCCATCATCCTGCACTCACGAATCCGGAGATGCTACGAATCTGGATGCATATTTTTGAATAAGAAATGTTCAAAAATATCAGCTCTGCGATGCGGAGCTAATGGTACCAAAATTTGTGAAATGCAAGTCAAATCAAGTTTAGATCAAGTTATTAAATCACTTTTGGAAGTTGTTTTAATATATTTGAAAGATCAATTCAATATCGAATCTAGCGAGTTTATAGTCAAATCGAATGTCTCGACAAAAAAATCTAACAAGCTCAATTTCGACATCGTTAAGGCACTCAAATGTCCATCAAAAGTCGTTTAATCAAGGAAAGCTCTCTGAACACTCTGATTAAAGTGGTTCATATTCTTGCATTAATTGCACCCCGGACGCTATAAATAAAGTCATAACCCTCTCATGAGAGGGGGAAAGAGAGTTTGAGGTCAAAGGAAGAGCTTGAATCTTTAAGAAGAAGCTGAAGTCCAGCGTCACTTCTACCACCGTCGACCACCACCAATCATCATCGACTATTACCCGTCAGTCGTCGTCAATCACTATTGCCCGCCACTCTTTACAACAAGTACATTCTTGTATCGACTTGTTGCTTAGAAAATTGTTCAATATTTCTCCGCTTATAGGACAAAGAAACGTACTTATAATCTCAGATTTATAATGAATATCTTAAGTTAGGCCAGACCACGCATATTTTCTTTCTTTACGAGTTTTTCACGTAAAAACTTTTGATATCTCTACTAGTTGTTTTTCTTTTATCTAACTGTGCATTGCATCTTCGTACAACTCTAAGATGATAATGCATTACTCTAAGCCACAAATTTTCTAGCATGCAACATATAGTATATTAAAATTTTATTTTGGCACCCAGTTTAAAGTATGCAGCTGTATTATATAATGAAATTGATTCATGATATATATATATATATGCTTATTTATTGGGTCAATCTGTGTTCTTTTTTTTCGAAGTTAAAATATTACTATTTATTATTATTTGATGGTGATAACTTTGTTATTATTGTTTTGTGATTTGAATGCCGTTTTTTCTATGTAATTAATTTGTACTGAATTTTTTGTTTTTTTTTTAAGTTGGCTTTAATGATAATTAAATTAGAACTTAGTGATCACTGATTAGAATATATTTTGAATTTCAACCTCTTGTAGCGACACGCTCTACCACTCTCTACCAACTATTCCAGAAGTCCTGCACTCCAGAATTTATTGTGATTTTGAAAATCTATGTCTCATACGTTTTGTTTTCATATATAGATAGGTTATCTGTACCTTCGAGTAAGTTCCGCGCTTCTGCGCGCTTCTGTTTTCATATATAGATAGGTTACATGGAGGTTACAGGGTGTATAACGCGGTTATAACCTCCTGAAATGCTCCCTGTAACAGACGTACGCATACGTCTTATGTACGCAAATTTTTTCGCTTGTAGAGACACGCCCTACCACTCTCTACCAACTATTCCAGAAGTCCTGCACTCCTGAATTTATTGTGATTTTGAAAATCTGTGTCTCATACGTTTTGCTTGCGTTTTTTTGCTTTATTTATTTGAGATTCAAACCATTAATTATTAATAAATTGTAACGTTGAAAAGGTGTAGCTGCGTTAATTGAAGTTTGTTTATCGAACATGCATTTGTTACGTGTGTTCTTAGACTTGCATTCGGTCGGATAAATTTAAATAGTTTGAATGTAAATATTGGATAATGTTGTTGTTGAAGAAGTTGAAACTTGTAGGGATTTCCATAGAAATTAATAAATGAGTAATAAGTTTTATAATTATTTATTTTATTTTGAGATTAGTATAATATAAATTTAATAAATTATCATTTGATTATAGATAGATGGGTAGTTGGATGGATGGATAGATAGATAGATAGATAGATATAAGAGGCATCTACAAGTTTACCACACAATTCTTTTGTATTTACATCTCTACCAGATAAATTTTAATATTTAAATTTAGAGTAAGGTGTTGAAATAGCCTCATAATATTTACATGGGGTTGTTTTATTTCTAAAGTTTATAGAAGTGCAAAATAGTTCTTAGACTTTTAAAATTGGGGATTAAAAAATTTCCGTGGAGGACTATTAGAACTCAATTTTAAAATAGTGGGGGACTCCACTATTTTGACAATTCTATAAATTTTGGGACTAAAAAGACTCAATATAAATAGTCGGAAACTATTTTGACTCTTGACTCTTTAGAACATTTATAATTAAATTTATATCTGTTGAATCTTGATTTGTCTAGGAATCACACCCCAAAAAATAGAGCATAAGTCAGTGGAGAGAAAAGAAGGGGGGGGGGGGGAGAGAGAGAGAGAGATAGGAGTGAACATTAATATATTGTGTTTTATTCATAAAATAATATCACTAATCATAAGAGATGAAGGGAGAGTACAATGTGATGATCCTACATTTTGCTCCTACTTTAAGATGGTTGTACACGATGTTTTTTTGTATTTTACATGTATTAGCCTATCAGTCGGCTATACCCTGGCTCAACCAACTGAGCTTGATTGACTTTGTATCGGTAGTACTGGTTTAGTTGACTAAACTTAGTTGATGTTGTTGGTCGACTGATTTAGTCTTGTCGACACTTGATAATGTATTAGGAGACTTCTAAACGTCTATGATATTATTGGAGATGTTGAGAGATTGGGTCTTCTCTCGAGTCGACTTCTTCATGGTTGTTGGCTCAAACGACTTTTTGTCTCATTTCCGACTGAACGGTTTGGACACGAATTTTTTGGTCATATTTTTTTCTTCATTGTGTTTCCAGCCGGCTTTGGCATTTTCATCTTTAGCCCAGATTGTTGCATTCAGTCGGAGTGAGCATCACCTTCTTCTATAGGGAGGTCTTCCCTCGTCGTACTCTTCTCATCTGTTAGATCCCCTCTAGATTAGCACTAGCACATTTTTTATGCATAATATCAATTATGGACATCTAATTTATTTCTGTTAATTTTCATTTATGTGGTTCACTGTCATTTATTTTAATATTAATTCATTAACTAAAAAGAAGAAGATCATGTCCCTTCCCCATAGACACCGCATCCTTTTGTTTAAATTAATTAATTCAATTATCCTAAATGAAGATTCATGTCTCTTCCCGAAAAACAACATATTCTTCCTCTTTAATTAATTAATTAAATTATCATAAATCAATTAATTCAATTATCCTGAATGATGAGTCATGTCTCTTCCCAAAAAACATCATATTCTTTCATTTTAATTAATTAATTAAATTATTATAAATCCTATTGGTCAGTAATCATCATGATGGATGGTGGTTAATAATTGATAATTAAGAGAAATATTGTGTCTCTTCCCAATAGACATATCTTTTCTCTTATAAATAAGAGAAGAGTCATTTTTCTCCCAAGAAGAAATGTATATTTTCTCTCAATCAAAAAGTACAAAAAGAAATAAGGATTAGAGAGAGAAATTCTATCTCTTTAAATTGAATTCTACGATCATGAATACAAGTACGTATATCTCATTTATGGGTATGTGAAAATCATAAATTCAAAGATCTTAGTCATTTAATTTTATGAATTTTGGGTCATGAAGTTGGATTTTATAAATTTAAAAATCCTAACACTTTCCATTATTAATTTATCATAGAGGATATGTATTATCATTGCTAAAATATACCTATAATATAAAATTATAATTTGCCCAATTTTTTTATCAGAATTATGTTCTTATCTTTAAATTTTAAATTAATCAATGTGCGTAGCATTCATTTTACGGAGGCATATTTTAAGAAATTATTTCATACCATTCTATAATTTTGTTATAAATTAGATTCGATGCATAAATTTTAGAGATTAAAATTTAGGAAAATCTGCATGCATACCCCACACACAATTCTTATGTATTTACATATCTACTATTTAAACTTTTATATTTATATTTATATTTATATAACTAAATACATACCAAACACAATTCTTATGTATTTACATATCTACTATTTAAACTTTTATATTTATATTTATATTTATATAACTTTGGCATTAAATATTTATGAATAAAAGGGTGTATTTCACATTAAAAAACTAAGTGATGTGTTTTTTTTTATATTATTTTTTTTTATTAATATTATGTGAAAGGTTTGAGTGTTATGTATGTAAATATGAAAAATTAGGTGTTAGACATGTAAACATGCATGAAATAAGTCGAATGTATATAAATGCCCTAATATTTGAAAGACATACCACTTGTTGAAGCCCACCACAAACAAAATTGAATCAAAATAGTATGAATTTGAACATGATCATGACTTCTGTTCAATATTGATTTGAAATGCTGGCTTGGCTTTGAGTTAAGATTCAAATTAGAGCCTCATATGACAAGGCCTTGTGCCGACAAATGGATTTGATTTTGTTTGATAAAACAGCGTTTCACAAAATCGCTTCTACAGAACGATAAATTTTTGTCATTTTAGATTGCACATGACAATGTTCATTCCATGGACGTGACTTTTAAAGGAGTTGCGATGAACGACAAAGCTCCTTCAAACGAGCCTTGGCTTTCAATAAAGTTATAACCGGGATTCAAATTATTAGACTGAATAACTTATTTTATTGAATAGTTTATGAACATAAGAGTTTATCCATCATTGAGAGATTCTTGTTCAAAATGAATGTTTAGGGATATTTTTCTAACAAAATAGTTATTTTCTCCAATTTTATATACTAAGTGGCATATAAAATAGAATTTTCCAAATAGAAAGAGCAACGAGCTATATGTTAATGAAGTATCTTGTAAAGGTAAGAGATAATGCAAACTAGAAACAAAAACCTTAGATTTTACCTTCATGTATCATAACCTCGAAGGGCCGATGACCATGTGCAGAGGAAAATGAGGAGAATATAAAGCTTTCATTCTCAAATAGGGACAAGCATTGAGACGACTTGGATGAACTGATTTTCAATTTGGTCAAACATATAACCGCTGAAATTTGAATTTTGAATCGAAGGGTCCATTTGGGGTAGCTTATAAGTGCGGGCGGCGTTTTCAAAATATCGTCGTACCGTTTGGTTCACGCGTTTCACCAGCTTATCTGAAACTGTGCTTGAGTTTTTACACTAAATGCAAGTCGCGGGTCGACCCCTGCGGCTTATCCTGAAACGCACAAGCTACCCCAAACGAACCCTAAATTTTGATAAAATCAGCCCGACGTATCAAAATTTAATTCAATTTAAACAATTTAATTATGAACAAACAAAAATTTAGTTGATAGTTGAACTTCAATTATGAATAAATATTAAGAATTACACATCTTTATATGTATAATTTTGAATTAATTTCATTAATCCTCCATTTAATTTTAAAGTTTAGGGTTTTTTATTTGTTCGAATAAAATAAAAAATGACCTAAAATCAAATATTGAGATTTTAAAAACAAACAAATAAATAAATAAATTCATGAAATTAAACATAATCAACCATATTTGTTCGATTCATTTATCTTCTTCAGAATAAATAATGTATACCCTCGAGTCTTATATGCTCCTCTTCTTCTTTTATTCATGTTGGCCTTGTAATTGTCCTTTCCAGTAAGCTTCTCTCATGACTTCCTTAGAACTCCTTTCATGAACTCCTTATCCTCATTGCTTTTTCTGTTGAGCTTCCATCGAATCTCTTAGCCAAACAAGAAGCTCTCATCAAGAATTTTTCATTTTTTTTGTTTTATGTTAGGGGAATTCTACATATTTTATGTGCATGAGAGATCAAGACAAATGACTCATTTTATGCATAAAGATAATATAAGAGTAAAGTGCCAAAAGAATTTTCAGACTCTTTAAATTAGCACTGAAATTGTCTCCATATAGAATTATTAAAGCTCAACATTAAAATAATGGAGGATTATTTTAAGGCTTTTATAAAACTCTGCCACTAAAATCATCCCATGTAAATAGTGGGAGATCATTTTTACACTTTACTAGATAACACCACATAATAAACATATTAAAAAAAAAAAAACAGGAGAATATAAATTCTACTTCTTTAAAGAAGAAAAAACGGTTTGCCAGTAGTTAGTCCGTCAAGCCGGTTCCAGCGGCTCAACGGACCGGCATTTAGTCCACGGTTCGGCTTAAGCCCTGGTGAGGGCGACAGCCATATATATAGTTCTTCACCCGGAACCTGCGGTAGTCGAAACCCTTGAGGCGCCGAAGGCCCCGTCGCGCAATTTCACTCGCCGTGCCCCGAACTCATCATTAGAGGTCAGATCTTCTCGTTTCGATGTTTTTTTCACTGATATTTTGATTGAAGCTTATAAATTATTAGTAACTGGAATCGAATGATCGAAGGAATTGAATCGATCCTGCTTAGATCGATTTGTTTCGATTTTAAAGCTTCATCATGCATTCTTCTATTCGTAAGATTTGATTGCATTTCCATAGCTGCTGAGCTTATTTGAGATATATGGATTGTGCTTCACTTTTTTGTTCGGATCTCTGAGATTTGTTTCTTGGTGATTATGATGTCTTTTGCGGCGGGATAGTGATCGGTTATGAGAAGTATATGGGTTCTTCTTGAATAAGAATGGTAATTGCAGGGTTTTATTATTTTCATCTGGATGATTAATTTCTCTTTGAATATGGGGGATTGGTTCTGCACGGTTTGAAGGAAATTTTGCTGGTTTTGTGTGATTAGTTCTAGGTATCCAATATAGAATTGATGATGTGATGGGCGTATTGAATTTCGAAGCTACTGAGTTAATTCGCTTCTGTTTTTTTGTGGTTTGGGAATTTGTACTGTATGCTGAGCCATGTTCATCTATATTGTTCGAATATTTTCTTAACTCTATGTAAATTGGCATATTTCTCAATTACAGTGGCTGCTAAGCAAATAGCTTGGATCAACTATTAAATTCTTAGCATCCATTTTCTTTCTTATTCACCAGTTTCGTTCTTAATTACAGCGGCAACTAAGCAAACAGTCAACAGTCGCCCAACTTTTCATGTCCCTTACTGATGGTTTTCTAATATTAACGAGACTGACATTCAAAATCTTTCATCATTATGTCGATTGTTTGATAATTTTAAATCTCTACGTTCCTCCTATCACTACTAGGAGACGTCATTTGAAATTTTGTATTAACTCTTTATCTAGTTATGAGGAGGACACCATTTGTAATCGTTAACTCTTATTGATAGAATTTTTAAATTATGCTATGCCATGTGATTTTCTTCCCTTCCCAGGTTTTTTATTTAAATTAATGTGTCAAGTACGCGTTGCTCTCAATTTATTTGTGCGTGCAAGATTTTTTGTGCAACATTAAGACAAATTTTTCTCTATTGCACCAATTATTCTAGCAGATAACATTTAAATGCTATTAGTGGGGAATTTTGCCACCTACATCAATCAATAATTGCGACTGGGATCTCAATACTCACTATTCAGATGTTTATCATCAGTCAGTCTTCCTATGCTCACCTTTCCATTAAGAGTGATAGATCTTCTTGGTATTATCAAAAAAATCGATGCAATACCAAAAGGATATTCACTTTAATACCCTAGTCTCCATTGTAGCCCTGCAACTCCATTCTTCTAATATTTGTTAACATATCAAGGCTATCCCATGTTGCCTATAGCAATGTTGAAATGGCAGAGTGGTTGTTCCTAATATTTGCACTTTTGTAACATAAAGTTAATTTGAAAATTTATCTAAAGTTCCCAACAGGGTATGTGATTCAAAAACTAGGGCACCTAGTGTTAGACAAAATTTTCACCAAACATTCTCTATAGGAGCTCATCATCATATGAATTATAAAAAATCACCACATAGGAAGGGCAAGTAAAGGCTTCCAGAAGGCTCGGGTTTACTTTATTTTTCATATTAGGGATAGAGAGAGGAGGGTGGGAGGCGATACACTTCCACTTCTAGCATAAGAATCTCGTTACCAAACCGGACTTCCACTTCAGCAAAGCTAGAAGTTTTGAATAATTGTCCAAGGAATGTGTAAGTCTCAGTTTACTATGAGGAGCGAGTGATAAAAAAATCTAGTTATTCTTATGCAATTGCAGGTTATCCACTCCCAATCACGTATAGATTTGATGAACATATTAATGATGCATGATTAAGTGTGGATAATTCGGTCAATATTATGATCATCATTAGCACTAGCATTCATGTATTCTTCAATAACACTTTTATCTTTATAAAGGAAAAAAAAAATTCTATAATTATCTCATAAAAAAAAAAATAGACAAACAACTTCAAGCATTTCAATATCGTTCACTATTGTTAATATATATCCATCAATCTCACAACTTGATCTTTATTTTTAGTTTAATTTTAACGAGAATTTATTATTATTATTATTATTATTATTATTATTATTTTATCTCACTGTACTGATTTTTACACAGCTTAAATATTAACATTCTTTTAGAATCCTAAGCAACCAATAATCAACCATCATTAGTTTTATTGAACTGGGAAGTTCAATCTGTATCATTTTTATAATCTCCTCCATTATATGCAGCCTTCTGCAAAATTTTATTGCTCATCTTTTTTGCATTACACCTTTGTCAATCTGCAGTTTTTGTTTTTCAGTTTTACTTTTATCGCAAGCTATCTGCTATTTATTAATACCTTGGATACTTCTCTACAGATGAATGTTGAGAGGCTCCAAAAGATGGCGGGTGCTGTCCGCACTGGTGGAAAGGGAAGTATGCGCAGGTTTGTTCCCTTCTTCTTCTTCTTAATCTTATTGCTTATTAGAAATTTGGAAAATTAACATATTGACCACACAATTTTTTTTTTATATACCAAAATCCTAAAGTTAAATAATAAATCCTTTTAATATTTTAATGATTTAAATCAATGCATGAAAAGGTTGTATTTCACTTTTTTAGTAATATTTTTTATATAAGAATAAAAATTTAAGTGTTATCTTGTATATATAAAGGTTCATATGCTAGATATTTGTAAATAATTAAAGATTGTGGCATGGATGGCCCTATAAATTTTTGTACCATTAGTTTGTTACTTTGTTATCATATTTTAAATGCTTTTTGAAGTTTTAATAATTTTTGCAGTTATTTATTGCTAATTGCTTTGCATGCGGAATATTAGGTCATATATAACCTGTTTTTTTTATTATTTCTTTTTTAGCTAAATTTATAAGTACGCACTCTAGGTGTTGGAGAAATATGGCTTTTTTTTTTCAAATTTAATCAGATGAGTTTTGGAACTATTTGGTTTGAACTAATTGATTTGCTTTAAGTTAGAATGAAGAATAATAATTGACTGAATATATATTGCACTTTTTAACAAATATCCTTTCCTGGAAGAATTCTGCTAAGTTGGGAATGATATGGGTGTATTAAAAGATTCCATGCATAGTTGATCTTCACCTTTGGTTCTTCTAATTATTGGGACATTGTGCATGCATGCCACGTAGTTCTTATATTTTTTTTTTGGTCCAATCTTATTTAATGACTGATTTTTTATATTTTTTTTATGTAACATTTTAGTGTCACTAATATTTATTTTAAGAGTTAGATATTTAAATAAGGAATTGTATGAAAGGTATGCAAAACTTGCGTAATTATTTTATTTGTGTCCTTAAAAGGAGTTTGGTTGGTAGGTAGCTTGAAATGTTGTGTCAAGAAGCTCTCCCAATTGTTATAATAATTTTTGTTTTTGGAAAATTTACATACATACCACTCAATTCCTATGTATTTACATATCTAGCACCTATACTTTACTTTTTACATATATGGCACATTTTAAATGTTAAAATAATGATATTTTTATGCGATATAAAAGATTTTAATTGTATAAATGTAAAAACTAAAAAAGAAAATTTAGATGTTTGAGTTTTAAATACATAGGAATTATATGATAGTAAAATTTTTTATGTTAGATATATACATAAATAGGAATTAGGTGATACACATGTAATTGTCCTTTTTTTATATGTAATTTTGCTTGCTGCCCCCTTACCATTTTTATTAGAAGCATTGTGCCGTACGTTTAATACTCTGTTAGCGCGAGGAACTAAAATGTCATAACATACGTGCACTTAATTAAGATTTTTAGGAAATGTAGAGACAATAGTGCAGTTTGGACGGACTGTCTATCCAATTTATTTTTTTATTTAACTGAACTCTATTATATTTTTATTTTGCAATGATTTTCTTGCTATTTTTAAATTTTTTATTTTAAAACTCTTTTCATAATTAGATCTCGTATAATTTTATAAAATGTGTTTTTTTTTTCAGAGGAAAAAATTATAATACATAATACTTTTAAAAATTCTTCTTTTGCCCACAACTAATTTTATAAACACCTGTAAAAGCCTTCTATTTTATTGATTTTTGCCCAGTTTTTATTTGACTACAAGTTAATAATTTTTCAAAACTGTGGTTGGGAGTAATTTTTCACAATTAATTTTATTATTGCGGCTACTTCAAGAAAATGCTATTTTCTCTCTAGGGAAAAGTAGCTTTAACATTTTTGTTTTTCTTACAGTAATTCTATAATTAATTGCGTAATTTACGCATATGCCACACAATGCTTAAGCATTTACATATCTAACACCTAAGATTTGATATTCACAATTTTAACAATTTGGTAATAAACCAATGCATGAAACGATATATTTCACTTTTAAGAAGTAAATAACAGAGATATTGTTGATGCAATGTCAAAGAATGAGTAGTTTGCATGTAAATATTAAAGTTTGTGTTAGATCTGTAAATGCATGACATAATTTAGTTTCAGCGGAACTAAACATACCTTAATTACGGTCATATTGATTATGATGGTGCATCATGCTTCATTATATCTGGTGTTTTCTAAATCTAAAGAGATTCAAGTCATTGCATATATATGACCGTTAGTCTGATTCTTGCTTTAGTTCATCAGGCATACTGCATAAAATGCTGAAGAAAAAACAGTTTAAGGCCTTATTTAAGTTTAAGGTCTTATTTATTTACATATCAAACACTTAAATTGTGATATTTACTTATATAGTACTTTATTATCATAATCATATAAAATCATTTGCATGAAAAAGTGTGTTTTAGTTTAGAAAAAATAATATTAGCTGCATTTTGGATGTGATGTTGAAGATTTCAAGTGTTATGTAAGCAAATATTAAATTAAAGTTTAGATGTTAGATATATAATTACATAACAATTACTTGATATGTATCTAGACCCCTCTTTTTTCTTGGTTTTATATTTGATATAGAAGTGCTTGTTTTAACTATTTTTTTAAGAGATTTATGCACATAAAATATAATTCATATATATTTACATAGTGTTATATAAGCAAATATTAAAGTTTAGATGTTAGATATGTAATTACATAACAATTATTTGCTATGTATGCAAACCCCCTCTTTTTTCTTGGTTTTAAAGCTGATCTAGAAGTACTTTTTTAAACTGTTTTTTTTAGGGATTTACGTACATAAAATATAATTCTTATCCAATTAGATATCTATTATCTAAATTTTAATATGCATCACTTATACTCATATTTTAACATTACATAAAAATATGAGCAACTTTAATTTTTTTTGAAGTGAAATATATATTTTTCATACGTATATTTGAGTGTGTTTCGACACAAAAGTATTATATAATAAGTACAAAGCCTTTTGTATTTTCTGATTTAACAGCTAAAATTAGTGTTCTTTGTTGATTTTAATATTGAAGAATTTGTAGAGAAATACTTGAATACATGAGAGCATGCTCATAACACTCGATTCCTATGTATTTACATATCTAACATCTAAACTTTACTTTTTTACATCTATACCACCTAAAATTTTTCATATCACATAAGAAATACACCAATTTAATTTTTAAAAAGTGAAAGACATTGTAAATTACTTTGTTGATGAATGCTACAGTGACATTTACACTATTTAGAAACTGAAGTTGCATATAGGTTTCTCTTGAACAAGAAAGATAAATTATTTATTCATTTTGCCGGGCCTAATATTATTCACTGACGCCTCTACCAGGAAGAAGAAGGCCGTTCACAAGACAACAACGACTGATGATAAGAGGCTTCAGAGCACGCTGAAGAGGATAGGGGTGAATGTCATTCCTTCAATTGAAGAAGTCAACATATTTAAAGATGATACGGTGATTCAGTTTCAGAGCCCTAAAGGTAATATATATATATATCCAGAACTCTATCAAATATAACTTGCGCTTTTGCACAGATACCAGTCATTTCCCATGTATTTACATATCTAGCACCTAAACTTTATTTTTTAATGTGAAAGATTTACATCTATAGCACTCAATTCTTACGTGTTTACATGTAACACCTAAACTTCAATTTCATCTATATTTTATTTCACTTTTTAAAAATTAAAAGTGATATTTTAGATGTGATATAAAAGATTTGGGTTGAAGCAAAGGTAGGTGTTAGATATTTTAATACATGAGACTTGGTCTGTCAATGCCCCTTTTTATATTTATGTCATCTAAATCTTTCATATCATATCTAAAGTATCATTTTTTAATTCTTAAAAATGATGCACTTTTTCATACATAGAGAAGGTGGCATATATCATATAGGTAGATATTAACATTTACGTGCTAGATATGTGAATACACAGGAATTAAGTTCTACGTATGTAAATCTTCCTATTTTGTTTTCTCACATTTTGTCAACATGAGTCAGAGTTTCATTTGTGACATTACTTTCTTCTCTATTGCAGTGCAAGCTTCCATCGCAGCCAATACATGGGTTATTAGCGGATCCTCACAGACAAAGAGTAACCTAACTTTCATCCATTCTTAATAAAATTGCTATTTGATTTTCTTTTTTTTAATTCTTACGAAATGAAATGAAGATGCTGGCAATAATTTGATTCATTGAAATTAAGAACGGTACTTACATATTTGTTATCCTCTTCAACAGAACTACAAGATTTGCTACCATCAATCCTCAACCAGTTAGGTATGTTCCTCATCCTTTACTTGCTTTTGTACTTCAATCAATTTGTCATTTGGGATCATTTTATGTTTTTACTCTTTGTTTTATTTATGTTTTAATATAAAACATGAAATATATTTTTTTTATCTTAAATATATATTAATTTTATTTTTTATATACAAATTACTTTCAAGTGTTTGAAAAAAAAATTAGAGGCATTTACATACGACAGAATTCTTATGTATTTATTTATCTAACATCTAAACCTGATAGTTACATTCATAACCAAATCCTTAACATTTTGCTAACTTTTAAAAGTCAAGTTGAGTCGTGTATGTCATCGGTTGGTCTTAAATTGGTCAAATCACAAATAATTCATGTTTAATTTTAGCTTGATTTGAGATTCATACGATTGTTCATATTTGGTTTGCTTGAATTTTTTTAATGACTTCGATATTTAAGAATTGTGTGATATGCATGTAAATGCCCTTTTTATTAGTTAAATAAGCTAATAAATTGAATGAGTTTTTAATTTTTAAAATATAATTAAAATTTTAATTTGGACTTAATTTTTAATGAATGTGTTATAATTCTATGTATAAAAAGGTGCAATATTACTTTTAAGAATTGGTGAATTTGGTATTTTTGACGTCATGTTAAGATTTGAGTTTTATGAATGTTAATATTAAAATTTTGGTGTTAGATATGGGAATACATAAGAATTGTGTGATGTATATATCTAAATGCCTAAAAATTATAATATGTTATTATTAATTATATAAATAAATATATTCTCGAATGTAAATTTGTGTTATGATATCCAATCTTGAACTTGTTTTGTTGAGCTTTTATACTTCAATCAATTTATCATTTCGGATTACTTGTTTTTACTTTGTCTGCTTTATTTATCTTTTGATGTATAAAATGAGATATATTTAGTATTCTAAATACAGATTACTTTTTAATTGTTTTTTAAAATATTTAGGGGCATTTACATACTCTGCGATTCTTAGGTATTTACATATGAAACCTATTGTTTTTATTTAGGGGCGTTTTTATCTAATGTGTGAAACCTATTGTTTTTATTCATAACTCTCAAGTTATTGTTGCTCAATTTGAGCTTGAATTGAGCTTTCATATATATGTTCATATATTTGATTTTTTATTTAAAGTTCTTAACAAATAATTTTATAAATTTAAATAAATAATAGATTAATATAAAATTAACGTAGAATTAATTTTTATCAAATAAATAAAATAATATATAAATTATTAGTAAATTTTTGTAACCAAATTATATTATAAGTACTGATAAATTATTTAAATGAAAAAAATGTATATGCATATTGTTATTATATTATTGGAAAATTTACATGCACACCACACAATTATTTGACACCTAAAGTTTGTTATTTACATTATAACGAATTGGGTTATAAACCATTGCATAAAAAAATATAAAAATAAAAAAAGGTTTATCTGACATTTAAAAAATGGTTAAATTTGATGTTTTTATTTGATGTTAAGATTTGAGTGTTATGAACCTAAATATTAAATTTTAGGTGTTATATATGGAAGTACATACGAATTGTGTTGTATATGTAAATGTCCAAAAATTTAAATATGTTATTATTAATTATATTACTAGTTTTATAATTAATATACTCTTATTAATCTTTTTTATTTAAATAACTATATAAAATTTATTAAATTATTGTTTGGGAAATAAATGATTTTTTCATGAACATTAATAAACTAGTTGAATTATGTTTAAATTTAATTCATTTAATAGTTGGGGTTTAAAAGTATAATTAAACTTATTAATTTATTGATTTGAACAAAGTGAGATTACTAATCATCCTAGAGTTTGAGTTATTCATCAAGTGCATTGAATCATTTACAACCCTGTATGAGTTGATTATGATATGTAAATTCATAAAAAATGTGTGATTTTGTAAATTTCTCAATAAATTATTAAAAAAATGGGATTTCACATTCATAGCACCTAAAATTTTCATATTTATTTATGTCAAACTTAAATTATAATTACAAATATCATATCAAAATAGTATTTATTATCATATTTTAATGATTAAATTCATCTTTTCATGTATAGGCAAAGTGTTATGTGTGAAAATGAAAATTTGTGTGAGATAGATATCCATAAGAATTGGGTGTTCCGGACTTAAGTTTGTGTTATGTATGTAATTTTCTCTAAAAAAATATTAGTTTTAGAAAATAAAAATTTAAGTAGTCCCTATAAACTTTATTTAAAAAAAAATATATTGCAGGGCCTGATAATTTGGAAAACATCAAGAAGCTTGCAGAGCAGTTCCAGAAACATCCACGTGGCGCCACTACTGAAGCTGGCGGCGCCATCCTAGAAGAAGACGACGACGAGGATGTTCCGGAGCTTGTTGGAGAGACATTCGAAGCAGCTAGTGAGAACCAAACAACAGCTGCTGCGTAAGAGTTAAAAGGCCTTTCGTTAAACACTTCTATATTCTATCAGCCTTTGTACCCCTGATATATATACATATGTATGAACTGCTGCTGTTTTTTGATTAACCGTTATTTGTAGTCATTCTATGAACAGCAGCTTCCATGTGATTTTGATTTTTAATTATGTTTTTTTTTTTTAATTTCTGGTTATATAACTGCAATCAAATAATGTTCTATAATGCTGCGGTTCATTGAAGACTGTCAATTTTTGTAGGGCAATAGAGAAGTTTGGGGTTACCCTGAAATTGATATATATATAATATAACACCAGCCCCACAGGTATTAAATGGGTCAAATAATTTTTGACTATCTACCCAAAAAATTAAATTTGACCTGTAAATTAATTCAGTCAACTCGATGGCAGACCTATTTTATATATTTATGTAAGAAGTTAATATTATGAAAAAAATATTTCTAATTTTAAATTTTAAAACATAAAATGTACCTTTTCTATCATACATTTTGTATTTACGGTATGCAATTTTGATTTTGTTTCCTTCAGATAGAGATTGGTGAGAAACGAAAGCTGCAAAATGAACGCTAGGAGAGCTGTCTGTAGTACTCAAACAAGCTAAATCAAATTTAAGTATCACCTTATGATAACCTTATATATGATGGGTACATCTTTAAATTTAATTCAGATGTATACCAGTCAATTCCAATGCATTTAAATCTAAACTTCAATTTATTAGGTGTTAAATACATGGGAATTGCGTGGCGTGAATGTGAATGCTAAATCGAGTTCTTATGTCAGAATCATAAAACACGAATTATCAACGATTGTTTTTATTAGTATGCTTTCGAGGCCTATGGTATCAAATTCATATGATGAATGAATTCATCATATCCACCTTCCAACATTTAAAAATGTCGGAAAACAACTTCAGAGCCAACACACTTTACAAATCTGATTGTAAAAAAAACTTCTCATTTTAAGACTTTCTAAAACATCATGGAAAGATCATAGCCAAATGCAGAAGTACAAGCGCGGTCTTACAAGCAATGCAGACAAGAAAAATAGGAAAAATATCTCAACTCGGGTTTTAGTTATAAACATACAGACATTAGCTTTATCCATCATAATTTATCATTTCTTTAAAAAAAAAGAATAAATTCTCAATATCAACTAAACTAATTAAATTTTCAATCACAAGGTGCTAAAAAATAAATAATAAAAAAGAGGGGGCATTTACATACATACCACAATTCTTATGTATTTACATATCTAACACCTAAACAAATTAAAATGCAAACCACTCAAATCAAGAACATCACATAAAAAATATCACAATCAAAATCTCTGTAAATCTGAGCTCGATGAGCTGGCTATATATATATATATATATATATATATATATAACATATACACAATGTAGATCAAATTTGATAATTTTATAATTAAATAATTAAAAATACTTAAAATAATGTTTTTATTTTATATAAAATTTTATTATTATCTCTCTCCTAATCACTCATATTTGTCATTTTATTATAACACTACTTTAAATTAATATTATTTTCTCTTTTTTTATAATAAATAAGAAAGAGAGAAAGAATTTGTAGGCTTAAGCTCGAGCTCGAGCTCAAACACTATAAAGCTCAAATTCAAGCTCAGGATGGCTCGAGCTTAACTCGACTCGTTTACATCCTTGGGAGATACACATTGTTATGCATAGGTTTATGACATCAAGACACTATGAGTGTAAATATTAAATTTTTTTATGTTAGACATGTAAATACATAAGAATTGTATGGAAACTATGTAAATTTCCAGAAAAAAAAAAAAAGGAAAAAAAAGTTTGGCAGGGATTTTTCCCAGAATAATAAGTTAAATACACCCAAATAAAACTATGTTCAAAAGACCAAGTCATTCCATGCAAGAATATGATGTAATAATAAAATCACTTAGGAGAGTCATGCTAGAATTCAAACTAATATAATTCAACTGAATTATTACTCAATAATGCAGAAATTTTAAGTTTTGTGAGTGTACATGTAGTAAAAATAAAAGTCATAATAATTTTATAAAATAATTCCCTATTTATCGACAAATGGGTTATAATAGTTGAAGTTACATTTATGCTCCTACTTAAGTGGAGACTGTACATGTTATTCTTGATATTTCCCTCATATGGGCCCAAAGTCTTGCTGCTCGACAGGCTGGGCTTCGTAGGACTTCGTCGAGCTTTGTCGATTGACTGGATCTGGTAGGTGTGGTCATTCGGTTGTGCAATTGAAGTCTTGACAAGTGCACAATTGGGGAGTAAGTGAATCGGTTTATGTTGGCAAAGGCTAGATTTGTAGACGTTACCAGTCGACCTGTCTTCTACTGGCTAGCAGTTGATAGAGCTGATCGGCTCATCAATTGACATAATGGTTGTCGGCTCTTGATTCTTCAACGAAGAACTCCTGTTAGTAAAAAAAAATATATTTTGTGGGGCAGAGGGTGAATCATAGTAATCCAACAAGTAGCTTGCCCTTACACGAAGGGATCTTTGGAGAAAGCTGGTGGACGTTGCCAATGTAGCCATGAGATATGAGAGATTGGTCCCTTCTTCAGGATTGATTGCATCAAAATGTTAGATTTAGGAGATCATTTATCTTGTAACTAGGTGAGCCGCTCGAATCTTGTCACATACTCGTCTTTATAACAGCTGACTTTGAGTTTGGTTCATATGGTCCGATGTATGGGTCCAATACTCATCTTTATAACTGAGTGAGCCACTCAACTCGTGTCACATATTCATTTTTATATCAGCTGATTTTGAATTTGGTTCATCTGGTTGGGCGTATGGGTCCCCCAGGTCTTCTGCCAATGAATCCACACATTGATATTCCTTTGGTCTCCAAGATCATTGGATCTCCTCGAGATTTGTGTGGGCATAATTTTTGTGTGCATAAATAAAATTTGTTCCTAGAGCCATCAAGTTTTTATCACCATCAGGGAATCACTTGACTACACTTGACAATTGGATATTTTATGTCACTAAATCCCTACCTTTCGTTCTTTGTATAACCATTTTCTAACATTCTCATAATCTTCAAAGCCTTGGGAGAATGCACCCAACTCATCCCCTGGATATTGCAAGTAAACCTCAAAAAGAATTTTTCAAGAGGCATGCATAAATTTTATAAAGAATGACTTGCTTCTATAAGATAAAAATAAAGTTTATTGATTTGATTAAACTAAATATAGATGAAAACATAGTGAAAAAGCATTCATTCTATACTTTGTTAGAGGCTTTTACTACAACAACAATTACATTTTACCATTCTTTATTTTTTTATATCTCTTTTCCTCCATTACCTCGTCAAAAAGTAATGTGGATGAAAAAGTGATATAATAAATAAAAAAAACAATAAAATAGAACAAGAAAAACTACAAAACTTAACTAATTTTTTGAAGCAGGAATCATCTCATTATCATTGTCATCGAAGTTGCGAAGTTGAATGCCAACCGATTAATGTCAAAAAGTTTCATCCATGTTATTGAATATATATGAAGGTGATTTAGAAAATGAGAGATAATTATAAAATTTGGTAGGATTGAAAGCACAATGGATGTAGACTTAAGGGAAATATAGATAAATTAGATTATGAGAGATTGCAAGCTGAACTTTGAAGATTAAAATAAGTTCGCATAGTGGCAAATTGCAATGAAAACACCTTGGATGCAAAATTTCTCTCCAATAGTTTGGAGGATTCATTGACTAAATATGCATTGGATGAATTGCCCAACATGAGCATGGATTTGATGCAAGTGATATGCAATAACATTCACTTCCCTTTAAATTGTTACCTAAATTTCTCGGTGTCCAACAAAAGCAGAACATCATTGGGAATGTCAAAATTTTGTTAAAGACCAACAACATGATTGTATATGGATTAGTCGTTGATGTTCAAAGAGATCTGACAACCATTGTTTGGACCGACGGTCATGATATTAATTGAAGAAAAAAATCAGGGCAAGAACAACAGGCATGTTGGACAATGTTCAAAACTGTCATATAAAGACATAACGTCGCAAACAAGACCTATTAATGGATCCATGAATCTACAGACATTCACGATCACCCTAAATATTAGAGACTGAGAAAAGAATAAAATCACAGAAAGTGTAATCTTAAGGGTATGAATGCGGGCAGACTCGGATCCAGTAGCATATAATTCATCAGGCTATTATTATCACTTATTTTTCAGACTCAATAATTATTATTCTGTATATTTATTGTTTGATAGAATTCTTGCAAGAAATTTTAAAAACTTCTTTCACTCCTTGGGTTGTGTGTGAGCCATCAGAAAACTCAGCTGAAATAGTCATGAAGTTACAGAGAGAAAGTAGCGTTGAGCATATCCACCCACCCTTTCTGGAAAGAAGCGTAAATCGGAACTTGAATAAAAAATTAGTAAAGAGGGAGACGACTTACAGCGCATGAAGAAAATAATAGAAACTTCTCAGCTGAAATTGTGAACAGGTAAATGAAACCCTTCAGTGTCAAAGGGAACATCATCACACAACAACCTGTAACGAGAAAAATACCGGAGAATCGTGAGTGACTCTATTTCATATCTTCCTTCCATCCAAAATTTAACAACCAGATGAGATTAAAAACTATTAAAACATGATTCAACTGTTCTAATTTCTAATTCAAATGTGCAATTCACTCCTCCCGACTTCAAAGATTAAAAACAACCCATAGGTCGCATCCAAATTAAATTCTAAATTGTAACGGAATCATAGATCGAATTATCCTCATATCATTAACCATCTCACTAAAGTTGTGAGAGGATATATCTTTCATCTCATAATCTTAATCACACAACATATCATCACACATATTTCATGATCAATCTAGCACTCCATCACACAACATAGCACTCCATCACACATATTCCATAGTTAATCAAATCAATCCTAAAACTTCCAAAACAGCGATATTACAAGTTTTTCCTCCCGATCAAACTGGATCCATCACTCTGATCACAAGTTCTTTCGCTTAATCTTAAAATGCGTTCGAATTATATATTATTCATATTGTTCTACAACGCCTCCACAGTTCTAGTAGCAGTAGCGGAAACGGCCGGCTGCTGAGGTAAACGAGCGGCCGGCGCTGAATGTCCCTGAGAGTTTACCCGATGTAGGCGACACTTGAAAGATCCGGCATGCGTTGCCGGAGCGCAAACGCACTTAGGCAGCTGCGCCGCCTCCGTGCCTTGCGCACTGCTGGTAGATTTCGACGAACACGTTCTCGTCAAGCTTCGCGGCGACGGCTGACGAGTTGCCATTGATCGACCTTAGGATTTGCTAATAGAGATTCCTTCTCAGATCTGCAACAACAACGGCATCTGAAACTCAGATCAAAATTTTTTTTAAAAAAAAGTCACAAATTAATGATATGAATCTAAGAAAAATTGTACGTAATAAATTAATCGAAACAACATGGATACGAAAGTATGGATTCTGATCTCGTTCGAAACAAAACAATTTCTAAATAATTTATAAATTATAAGATAAGAAAAGGATTCAAATAGAAAAACCGCGGTAAAAAGGAGAAATAGAAAACCTTATGAGATTAGAGTGGAAGCAAACTCGCAAACTGAAGTAACCTAAACTGCGCCTTTATTTATAGGTCCTACAAACACTGCCCGACTGCCCGATAGGCATTTTGGGCATCTTGGGCAGACCGGCAATTCTGCCCGATTTCTGCCCGCGATTCCTTTTATTCAATACTGCGGGCAGAGGGCCCACGTTTCCTCTTATTCAATACTGCGGGCAGTGGGCCCACGTTTCAAAACAAAGAATTGAATACCCACGACGAACCCATTCCGCACACTCATCCACGTGGCTAAAAATTATCCACAATCCGAGGTTTCAAAGCTGGGTCACTTCGACGTGGTATGCGGCGGAGAAAATCCGCCGGAAGAGGAAAATATTCACGATGCGGTTTATGTAGCCTTTCGAGTAGCGGGAGGGCTACTTTTATTGACCTTGTTTAGTTCACACTTCACAGCTGGAGACTACGACCGGTTACATGGGCTGTTATTGGGAACCGGCTGGGTCAAGTGGACCGGTTCGCTGCGGTCGATGAGACCAATGGCCGGTTAATAGACCAGACAGCTATGCTTTGAATTTTCATGTTGGGAAAGGTTTTTTTTTTTAATTTTAAATAATTATAAATAAAGTCAACTCTCAATATCTACAATATATTTATTTATTCGATTCCATTAATTTGTGCTCAAGTCCACGTGACAATCATCAATTGCAAAAATTACTAAATTGTCAAAATTACTGAAAAATAATTCTCAATATAATTGATTTGAATTTAGTATCACCTAATATTGTAATATATTGTATGAAAAATACTCCTGTCACTGTCAATCATCAATCGTAACATTCAACATTGATTTACATGAACGTAACGTCTCTCTCTTAACTTTGTTGACCAAATAGCCTCTCTCAACTCGCCTTTTAAGCAAATAATGACGTATTTTCTAATTATCATTACAAGATCCAACCATGTTGCATTCCCGAATAGTAAGTTAAATTATATATTGACTAAAACTTTAAGATAAAAATGACATTTACATCAATTTTCCAACTATGGCCTAGAAGCATTTAGGTAACTAAATTTTGTGCAATAATGTTAAAATAATAAGATGGATGCTACTGAAACCGGCGAATAAGATAACTCGAATCATCTTAATACATCTTTGATATGGAGGAACAACTTCCTCTTAGATCATATTCTTCCTCCTAGTTTGATCATGAAATGCACGACAACTATCAAATATGACATTGATGACTTTACCAGTGGGCCAATACATATAAGACGTGTTAGATCCACATCAAACTAAAGGAAGAGTGTTATAATTTATATAAATTAATAAGAGAAGGCTAGGAGCCCCATTTTTTCTACCATAATCATCATTTGACTTTTTATGGGCCATGACAGACTAACCTTACAAGAATAGGTCATTTTCAAGACCATTTATTGACAATAAAATTTGTAAATTGTCTTTATTATAAGAGTTATTTTGGCAATAAACGTCTTATTCATTCATCAAACTCAGTTTTCATTTACCCAATTTAGCTCCAACAGCTACATAGAATCAACTTTCTTATTACACAACATCATCTCATCTTATTACACAAATTCATGCTAGATATGTGACATGAATTTGTAAATTGTCTTCATTATAAATTTTTTTATGGGCCATGACAGCCAGCAGATTTACATATCTAGCATCTAAA
>NEWO01000825.1:68144-79229 GCA_003013225.1 Phalaenopsis aphrodite
AAAAAAAAATTAATTTTAAACTTTACCTTCAGAAAATTGGGGTTTATAATAATTATTATAATTTGGAAGTCACCATCAAATTTACTTTTAGATTTACATCAAAATGAATATAATATATGTGGAATTTAGTAAAATAAAGAGAAATTAGATGAATTACAAATTGCATGCAATATTATAAGGATGAATATGATGAACCAGTAATAATTTAATTAAAAAATTATGAAATATTTATATACATACCACTCAATTCCTACGTATTTACATATCTGACAGTCATACTTCAATTTTTACGAACATGCCCCCTTATCCACGAAAAAAGCTCGCTGATGTTTTTTATGTGAAATGAAGTATTTTGGTGCTAAATAATATTTAAGTGTCAGATATGTAATTATATAGGAATTGGGTGGTATTTAAGTACACGCCCCCAAAAATATTTACTAAAACCAAAATAGCCTTGAATAGTGTCAATTTGCAGAATTATGTGCTGGAGATAGGTCCCACATTCCCAGTCCTTATCTGAAACTGATAATGGTGGCGGGTAGAAATATAATGAAACAATGAAGCGAGAGAGTGAGAGAGAGAGAGAGAGATTCTTTTTGGTTAGGAAATCTCCATTCAATTTTTAATAAATAGTATTTTTCTAATCAATTTTTCTTTAACATAAATATAGATAATTATAAATTTCAATCCCAATATTCTGACCTAAAATTATCTTTCAAAATTATTTAGGATATAGGTCTAAATTAGCCAAAATAAAAAATAAAAAATAGAACTAATTGCAAAGCTTATATTAAAAAGGTATTTGCACTGTTCCTACAGGGATCTAACAGTCTAAAAGAGAAGAAAACAATAGAGGCATACTCATCAAGCTGGACGAACCAAGCCATACGAGTCAAGTCAACGTCCCAAACAAATAAACTCAAAAGAAAGAAAAAAGGACAACCAAGCAATCCAAATGTAAGCCATTCAATGGGAAACGAGACAAGAGAGCATCTGAATCGCCAACTGCAGAAAAGTCGTATAGTTGCAGTAGCCTGTCCCATTGTGGAGGCGACCCACTGAAAGAATCAATATCCTTGACCATCAAACAAAGGCCCAAATACTTCTTACAAGGGATTCTAAATTGTCAACAAGGATGGGCTAAATGATCGAACCATACCAACCAAACTACAATAATCAAGCTGACCTAGCCAAGCCAAATCTACTAAGCTTAGTCGATTAGGCCGAAAGGCCGATAAGGCTTCACTTGCAAAATACCCATAATACCCCGATATACAACCTTGAGGGTAAAATTAAATGATTGCTATTGTATTACATCCTCTATAAATATAAGAAACATTAAATGAAGAATCAACACTTTTGAATACTGTTCATTTATCTCTCTTTCTAACTCTTCTTACTTACGCTCTTTATCTTAGGGGGTGAATTCATGTACAATCTCGAACACAACGCAAAAAAGTTTCTTATGAATTAAGCAAGCTGAATTTTGTTTATTTTTATAATTAATTCATTGATTGCATGAGAGAGAAAAATAAAACTACTCACCACCTAAGTTGGTATGACTTAGCTAACCATCATGATAAAGCATATTATGTAGAGAATAAGAAAATAATAAAGTTTTATGATTGAAAGCAAAACTTCTATCCCAAAAAGGGAGCAGTAACCCTTAGAGGACAAGCGTCATGCAAAGCATTTAATTTAGAGGGACAAGAAACATTGAAGTTATGTTACGTCGCAATGCTGGTGTACCTAATGGATAAATATCCTACCAATACTTCAATTTCAATGAAAAAAAAAAGTCATAGTATTATTTCCCTATGAAATTTATTATAAACTAAATATACCATTATTTGATTATAATTCAAAATGAATCCAATCCCTAAAGCACAAATTGGCGTTAATTATGATTATTTGTTGGGTTTAAATGTAAAAAAAATAATTCTCTGAATTTTTGCAAAAAGATAATTTTATTTTTAAAGTCTATAAAAATATTAATTTAATATCAATTAAAAAATTTTGTAGACTAAGTTGACAAATAAATCTTAAGAATAAAATGGTTCAACAACAATGCCATGCAATGTATTTATTTTTAAAGAAAAATCATAAAAATTACTTGAGAAAATAAGCCTTTGTGACTTTATTATTGTAAGTAAAAAAATAAATTAAAAAAATTCCAACTTTATAGTTATGCCTTTTTACATACATAACACTCGAATTTTTAACAACACATCAAAAAATACCATTACAACTCATGTATAAACATAAAAAACTTTGGATGGCAGATATGTAAATACATAAGAATTGTGGCAAGATGCTACCATGATAGAAGAAAAAAACCAGGGGTGCAGATTTCTGAGAGAACTTTATAATTATTAAATTTATTTTAAGATTGATATAATGTAAAACTAATCAAATTAAAATTCAACAACTCAAGATAAATCAATTAGTATAAAATGATTATAATTAATTTCAAAACAAATCAAAATCAAAGAGCATAAAACTAATTATAATCAAATTTTAATCATAATATTCTCACCCATAATTTTTTCCATTATGATCAATGCTATCATATCTGCACAATTCCCAAGCTCAACAATAAAGGGTAATTTTGTTGAAGTCTTTATTCATGATACAAACTAGAATTTATAACAGAGGATTATATATATATATATATATATATATATATATATATATAAAACCTTTCAGAAGGAATAGGGGGAAAAAGAGAATAAAAATCAAAATTTGCAAGTTCCTACTGATAAGAAAGCCACTCTAATTTAAATTAAAACAGGCCATAAAAAATGGCAAAATGTGAGGCAAAGAAGAAAGTACAAAGCAATTTTTGAATAATCAACTGACTACTTTGGATACAACTCCGGCGCCAACGGTCCTTCCTCCTTCGCGCAATGCAAATCTTTGCCCTGTAAAAAAAAGGAAAAGGAAGTATATTAACTGTTTTTTACGTCCTTTTTTTTTCTAAAAATAAATTGACATATTTTAAAAACACTCAAAATTATTTTTAGGCTTTTCAAATGTTTTCCAAAACAACTATATGTTAACCAAACATTTTTTTTTTTTTTTCAAATTAAAGTTTAAACAAAACAAAATAGAAATAAAAAATAAAAAAATAAAAAACTAAAATTATGAGTGATCCCAAACAGTTTATTGAAGGCGATTTGAGATTATTTTTTATTTTTATTTTATATTTTTACTTGAAATAATATAGATTCAATATATTATTACTTGTTTGGTTGATGTCAAAAACACTCAAAAAACCTATTCAATATTTTGAGTATTTAAAAAATAAGTTAATCTATTTTTTAAAATAAAAAAACACACGAAAAATGCACTAGGTAAATATATTTTAAAAAATTTAAAAAAAAACAAAAAAAAAACAAAGTGATCCATAACAAGCCTTTAGGGGTCCGTGGGATCACTTTTGATTTTTAATTGTTAATTTTAAATTTAAATTTATTTTATTTATATTTTTACTTGAAATATTTGAAATGTTATAACATTTAAAAACACCTTCTAAATATAAGTATATTTCAATCAAACATAAAACAAAATAAAAATAAAAATAATTTCAAATGACCCTTTAGTTTTCAATATAGAGAGAGTAAGAAGTGCACATTACCTGCTTCAAGAGGAACATGCGAAATCAATTCAAAAATTGCGGTGACATTATCACCAGGCATCACCATCTTAACATTTTCAGGTAATTCAACCTTGCCAGTAATATCAGCAGTTCTGAAGTAGAATTGAGGTCTGTAGTTTGAGAAGAAAGCTGTATGGCGACCGCCCTCATCCTTCGTCAAAACATAAATCTCTGCTTCAAATCTCTTGTACGTTTTCACGCTACCAGGTTTACAGACTACCTATGGTGAACAAGAAAATAAGGCATGGTGTCACAAACTATCATCCAAACCACTATTCTATAATTCTAAAATGATTTAAGGGGCATTTGCATACATACAACCCAATTCTTATGTATTTATATATCTAAAACCAAAAGTTTGCTTATTGTTACATTTATACCAGCAAAAAGCTTTCATCTCATAAAAAATATCATTATTTTAACTTTTTAAAGGTGAGATGCACATTTTCATGCATAGGTTGGATGATATATATGTAAAAATTGAAGTATAGGTGTTAGATAGGTAAATGCAAAAGAATTGAGTGGTATGAATATATATGGTTCAATGATTAAAAAACAAACACAACCCAACGATTCTGTTGACTTCAACATGGAATCAGAGCCTCAGCTCAATAAAATCATATACATAGCATGTGAAATTACGCTCATTATTATTTACTTTAATTGTATTTAGTACTTGCTATATTTAGTCATAGTATAAAAAGAGTAATTCCTTAATTATGAGTATTTATGTTTATTTCATAATTATAAGAATTACTTAATTATAGGAAGATTTCTTTCCTCGTTTTTATCTCTTGTACTCGCCTATTTATAGGTGAATTATCTATGTATTCAGTGAGAACAAAATATTATTCAAAATTCACATGGTATCAAAGACATCAAAGAGAAGTCTCTCCTGCTCGGCTCGATCACGACCCTTCTCTCCCGCGATCGTCCTTGACCGAGCATTGCCCTAGTTTACGCCTAGCGCCGCTCCTCGATCGTGCTTCTCCGCATCCGAGCGCCGCTCCTCAATCATCTGCATCCGTCTGCGCACCGTCAGCGATCGCCGCACACAGTCTGTGCTTCTCCCGCGACCGTCCGCGATCGTGCTTCTCCCGTGACCGTCTGCGATCTCCCGCATTGTGCTCCTCTCGCGATCACGATCATCTGCGTCCGATCATTATTCTCCCGCATCTTGCTTCTCTCGGTGAGTTTGTCCGCGCACCAGATACCAGTAGCCCGCTGCATCTCCATGCCAGTTCCAACCGTGTTCAATGACTAAGTACGACCATGCCTGCAACTCCTCCACTGGTGATGTCACTTCTAGTCACCCCTCCACGGTTGGGTCTCCATTGACCAACAATTCAGATAATAATTTTGTCCTCATCACCAGCCACAAACTCACCGACCAGAATTATCTCCAATGATCGCAGTCAGTCATGATGTTCGTATGCGGCAAAGGCAAAGATGACTACCTCACTCGTGATACTCCAGCTTCGATGACAATAGATCCGTCATACAAGACTTGGAAATCTGAGAATAATATGGTTATGGTCTGGCTTGTTAACTCGATGGCACTTGATATTGGCGAAAATTTTTTTTTCTATGGCATGGTTAAGAAAATCTGGAATGTTGCCCGTGAAACCTATTCTAGTGCGAACAATACAAGCGAACTATTTGCTGTTGAGGCAATTCTTCATGACTTTCATCAAGGTGATCTCTCTGTCACCTAATACTTCAATACTCTCACTCGGTATTGGCAACAGCTAGATCTATTCAAGGTGTACCCTTGGAAGTGTCCCGAAGATTCTGTCATATTTCGCCAAATTATAAAACAGAAATGCACCTTCAAATTTCTTCCCGACCTCAAATTTGAGTTCGACCAGACTCGCTCACGGACTTTGAATTCGAACCTCTTCCAACAATTCGTGAAGCTTTTTCCGATATACGCCGCGAAGAGAGTCGCCAAAAGGTCATGTTAGGTGCTTCCTTGTCCACTACAGCCCTCGACGAGTCTGCACTTGCTACTCATATTCCATCCACAGACAACCGTCAACGCCAGGGCCGCCCTTGGTGTGACCACTGCAGCCGTTTTGGCCATACTCGGGATACGTGTTGGCGGATGCATGACAAACCCGCCAATGGTAAACCCAAACGGGATCATCGGGCAGCTGCCACCAGCACCACCGAAGCCTCTCCAGGAACGAGCCCATTCAGCGAAAAACAGATTCATGCCCTCCAGAAGATGCTCGGTCAGTTGTCACCAGTCCAGCCTACTAGTGTGGCATCGGGTGCCGCCGGTCTTGTTACCTATCAAGGTATTTCCCCATCCTCTTTCGTCTTGGATTCAACCTCTTCTCGCCCCTGGATTGTTGACTCAGGTCCCTCCGATCATATGACCGAGGATGTCTCCTTATTAATGAATTACCGGCCTTATAATCCGATCCTCACTGTTCGGATTGCTGATGGATCAGCCTCCAAAGTTGTTGGTTTTGATTCTGTCCGCATCTCTCCAGATTTATTCCTCACTTCTGTGCTTCATGTTCCTACTTTGGATTGCAATTTGATCTCTATTAGTAAGCTCAGTCATGATTGTAATTGTGTTGCTAAATTTTTTTCATATGTTTGTGAATTTCAGGACTTGAAGTCGGGGAGAATGATTGACAGTGCTGAGTTGCGCAGTGGTCTCTATCTCTTCAACAAACCCTCTGTAAGTCTAGTCTCACCCACCGGTTGTATTCTAGTATCGAGTTTGTCTTGCTTAAATCTGCTTAGTACATCTGTATTCCATTCCAGCGTTGATAATGATAGTGAAATCATGTTACTTCATTATCGTTTAGGTCATCCCAACTTTATGTATCTGGGAAAACTGTTTCCTCATTTATTTATTAATAAAAGTCTTACATCTTTTAATTGAGAATTTTGTCAACTTGTCAACACAGTCGTACTTCATTTTCTCGATTATCATACAAACTCACTTGTCCCTTTTCTCTGCTTCATAATGACGTCTGGGGTCCAATGGTTCATGTCCTTTATTGATGATCACACACGGGTGACATAGATTTATCTTATGCGTGACAAATCCGAGGTAGGCTCAATATTCTGTGCATTCTATCAAATGAGACTCACTCAATTTGACACGAAAATTCAAGCTCTCAAAACAGATAATGCACGAGATTTTTTCAACACCTCCCTAGGAACTTTTCTTACTCAACATGGCATCCTTCACCTTAGCACGTGTGTTGATACTCCCCAACAAAATGGGATTGCCGAGCGGAAAAATCGTCACTTGTTGAAGGCAGCCTGCTGTCTCATGTTTACCACATCGGTCCCTAAATGTTATTGGGGCGAGACAACATTAACGCGACCTACCTCATAAATCGGATGTCCTCTCGTATTTTGAGTTTCCGTAGTCTAATTGATATCCTCCTTCGCTCCTTTCCAAATACTTGTACACTCTCTTCAGTTGTCCCTACCAAACTATTTGGTTGCTCCGTCTTTGTTCATATTCACAAACAACACCGCAGTAAATTAGACCCCAATTATGTCAAATGCATATTCATAGAGTTTTCGACCAACAAGAAAGGTTACAAGTGTTATTGTCCTTCAACTAAAAAGGTCTATAATTCTATGAATATCACCTTTTTTTAGCATCAATTATACTACCAAGGGTCTGTCATTCAAAGGGAGAGTAGTCATAGTGAACAACAACCCTGTGTTCCTTTACCAACTGACACAGGTCCCTCACTGCCTCCACCTCCTATTCAACCTCCTCAGTCTACACAACCCACACCTTCTCCTATTCAACCTCCTCAGTCTACACAACCCACTCCTCGGGAACTTCGAGTTTATACAAGACGAAACAGAACTGCTGAAAGAATAGAGAACCTAACACCGCTTCCAGTTGCTGTCCAAAAATCTAATTTGGCTCCAAAATCCTCTGAAACTCACTCAGGTACGGAATCTAAAGACACTAGTGATTATGAGCTTACACCGCCTGTGAAAGATGATTCTGATGTTCCTTGCACTCAACATCCTATTGCCCGATTTGTTTCATATGAGAGGTTATCTCCTCCCTATCATGCATTTGTAATTGCTATTGACAGCATAAATGTTCCGAATTCTATTCAAGAAGCTCTCTCACACCCGGAATGGAGAAAAGTTGTGAATGAAGTTGTTGCACTAGAAAAGAGTGGAACGTGGATTGTGTCTGATTTGCCCAAGGGTACGAGACCAGTGGGATGCAGGTGATTATTTACGATCAAATGTAAGGCAGACGGAAGCATAGATCGGTTAAAAGCCCGACTGGTTGCAAAAGGTTATACTCAGTCATACGGAATTGACTACCAAGAGATATTTGCCCCAGTAGCCAAACTGAACTCCATTAGAATCCTACTCTCCTTTGCAGCAAACCGAGACTGGCCCCTTATGCAACTTGATGTCAAAAATGCATTCTTTAATGGAGATCTTGTACATGGATTTACCGCCTGGTCTTGAAGGGTCCTTCCCTAGTGGCAAAGTTTGCAAGCTCCAGAAATCTCTGTATGCAAGTTCCCCGTGCTTGGTTTGCCCGATTCACCAATTCAGTAATCAAGTGCGGTTATACTCAAAGTCAGGCTGATCATACAATGTTCACAAAACATCCGAGAAGAAGATTGTTGTACTTATTGTGTATGTTGATGACATCATTCTTACCGGTGATCACACTGAAGAATTGACAAAGCTGAAAAAGTTTCTAGCCCATGAATTCGAAATCAAGGACCTCAGAGACTTGAAGTTCTTCTTGGGAATGGAAGTTGCAAGATCCAAAATGGGGATAGCCGTAACTCAAAGAAAGTACGCATTGGACCTATTGAAAGAAACTAGTATGCTTGGATGCAAACCAATAGACACTCCAATAGACCCGTATAAAAAGATTGGAATGGAGAATGATAGTTTACCTGTCGAAAGAGGACGATATCAGCGACTTGTTGGTAGACTTATTTACTTATCCCACACCATACCAGACATAAGTTTTTCAGTAAGTATAGTAAGTCAATTCATGAACTGTCCTACTGAGAAACATATGGGAGCTGTCAACCTTATCTTAAGATACTTAAAGATGACACCTGGGAAAAGATTATTAGTCAAAAGGAATGATAGTCAAAAGGTAGAAGTCTTTACTGATGTTGACTGGGCAGGAGATATATCCACCCGACAATCAACCTCTGGGTATTGCTCGTTTGTATGCGGCAATCTAGTGACATGGAGAAGTTAGAAGCAATCAGTGGTATCTCGGAGTAGCGCAGAAGCAGAATACAGAGCACTGATGTTTGGTATCTGTGAAGGAATGTGGATCAAAAGATTTCTCAAAGAGCTTGGAATTATGGGAGAAAATTCTATCAAGATGTTTTGTGACAATGAAGCTGCAATCAGCATTGCAAAGAATCTTGTTCATCATGACCGAACGAAACACATTGAGACTGATCGGAACTTCATTTCAGAGAATGTGGACAATGGAATCATTGAATTGGTCTATACTCCTTCTAGTCATCAATGCACTCCCTAAGTCCAGTTTTGATGAGCTAACCAACAAGTTGGGCATGTACAATCTGTACAACCCATCTTGAGGGGGAGTGTGAAATTACGCTCATTATTATTTACTTTAATTCTATTTAGTACTTACTATATTTAGTCATAGTATAAAAAGAGTAATTCCTTAACTATAGGTATTTATGTTTATTCCATAATTATAGGAATTACTTAATTATAGGAAGATTTCTTTCCTCGTTTTTTATCTCTTGTACTTGCCTATTTATATGTGTTATCTATGTATTCAGTGAGAACAAAATATTATTCAAAATTCACATAGCACTCAAGACATTGTTATTTACAAAACTAGCAACTTCTTTCGTCCATCTTTCAAATATCAAATTTCAAGCTAAAACCCAACCCTATTTTTCATTTTAATCAAATTCCCAATAGTTCGATCATGACAGTCATAAAGGCATTGGTTTGGCCATTAAAAAAAATGACATTTTTTTTTGAGGTGGCTGCAATGTTTCAAGTGCCATGCATGTAATTATCCCTTAAATAAAGCATGATTTTTTTTTTTTTTTTTTTTTTGCTGATAAGTGCTGTTAGCTGGCTGCGACATTTTAACAAAAGTGAATGTAAAGCTGTGATAGAAAAATCTTCTTAGAAATATGTGGTGCAAAATATATTTATATATATATATTCTAAAAATTCAGAATAATAGCTTCTTACAATCACCGGATTTTAACTCGTTAGGTTGAAAAAAATAATTTTTCACCACAAAAATTTTTAAAAAAACAGCAAGAAAACAACTCCCAAATAATATTGAGACAGAGTTTGAAAAGCAAAGCAAAAAAATGTTGCTCCAAAGAGACATGATATCACAAATACCATTTAGGCTCATTTGGCACCATTTATATTTTTTATTTTTATTTGTAATTTTTATTTTATTTTTTGAAACATATTTGATCAGTATAGTTTTGGTAAGTTTTTACTTTTTTATTTTTAAAAAGAAATCAACTTATTTTCAAAAATATTCAAAAACCACCACAAAAGTATTTTAAGTGTTTTTAAAACAACTATCTTAATCAAACATATTTTAATTCAAATCAAAGTATAAATAAAATAAAATAAAAACAAAAATGCAAAACAGAAAACAAAAGGGATTAAAATTTGCGTTGTTAGTCCTCAATATAGCCATAGGGCATTCGGGCTCACTTTTTTATTAACAAATGTGAAAAGGAATGAGATACCATCTACGCTACAATATGAATATCTTACCTGTCCTCGCTGAACATCCCCACGTTTCAAACCACGAAGAAGCAAGCCCACGTTATCACCAGCCTATATAAACAGAATTCAAACTTAATAAAAATTTGGAGCATTGACATACATACCACCCAATTCCTATGCATTTACACATCTAATAACATAACTTTGATTTTTTACATATATATACCACTCAAATCTTGCAAATCACATTAAAAAAAACATTTTACTTTTTGCATTTCTCATGCATAGATAAGATGGTATGTATGTAAAAATTGAAGTATATGTGTTAGATATGTAAATCCATAGGAATACAAAATATGTATGTAAATCTTCCTAAAAATTTTATCTCCAAGAGAAAAATAGCACATCTTCCAACTAATCATACCTGTCCATAATCTAATATCTTCTTGAACATCTCTACGCCAGTAACGGTAGTTTTCAAAGGACCACCCTGTCATGTTAGAAGTACAAAACTTTAGTCAAATAAAAACTGCTTTAGACAAAGCATGCAAATAACAATTCACATTCATGAGTTACATTGTAGTCAACTAGCAAAATAAGAAAGGAATATCTCTCCAGAAATCACATTCTTATAAAAACTCTTTGAGATCACTTTTGATTTTGATTTTTTGAATTTTTATATTTATTTTATTTTGTTT
>NEWO01000825.1:80180-97866 GCA_003013225.1 Phalaenopsis aphrodite
CTAAATGCTAAAAAATTATTTAATAATCAAATTTTGAATATCAAAAACAAAAATTTCCATTTTAAAGCAAAGAGGAAAGCAGCAGCATTAACTGGATGCACTTGGCAATAGAAGATTTTATCAATTCCATACAAAAAAGGGAAAGGTCCGCAGCAC
Organism: Phalaenopsis aphrodite; assembly: GCA_003013225.1. NCBI lineage: Eukaryota > Viridiplantae > Streptophyta > Magnoliopsida > Asparagales > Orchidaceae > Phalaenopsis > Phalaenopsis aphrodite. Next base: position 80,337 of record NEWO01000825.1, read on the forward strand.
ATTTGGCCAAAGAATGAAAAAAAACTTGATGCTTAACAAAAAAATATAAAGGGAAATTTACATAGTAGCACAATTCTTATGTATTTACACGTCACAAACCTAAACTTTTATATTTACATACATAGCATTTTGATGCTTTAAATCTATGCATAAAAATGTATATTTCACGTTTAAAAAATGATAATAGTGATATTTTTATGTGATATTGTTTAAAAAAGAAAATTTTGACGAGAAATATGTAAATACATAAGAATTGAGTGCTATTAAAATATACCTTCAGAAAATGATTTGAACAAAATACCTCACAGAACCTAAGTATATTCTCAACAAAATAATTAACACAACCTAGAGTATGTGAGATATTGAAAACATAAAAAGGTATCTAAGTTACATGATGAATTGATGATAAACTTTAGGGGAATTTAAATACATACCACACAATTTCTATGTATTTAAATACCTAACACCTAAACTTGACAGTTAAAACATGGTGGTAGCATTTAACAGAAACGTGATATTATAATTATGACGAGATACTCAATACTTAATATAGGGAGTAAATTAAACTTAGGCCTAATGTTTGTTGATTCATACAACTCCATTGATCTATCACGTGCATTTGAATATAATTCTTGATATTGAGTGTTGTGCTCATATAAGTTAACTGCTTTTTTATATGATCAACTTGAAAATAATTTCAGAGTATTCTAGTGGAATTTAAGTTTTCATATTTTTATTTAAAAGATAAGATGCATAATTAAGTGTACCAACAAGTCGATTGGTACATTTCATGCTATACTTTTGATTACATTTTAATATAGATTGATTGACAATAGGTGCCTATCAATGTTAAAAAAATTTAAATGCTTATGAAAATGATATTAAAAAGAGAAGTCTATGAAAGATTATATTATACAAAATAGATCTGCAAATAAAGATGACCCATACAAATATAGGTAAAAATTATGATAAATGATAAGATGAGTCTCGATAGAGACCGAAAAGAGGTACCTGACTCGCAATAATCAGTTGGTACAATACGATCTAATCTTGAATCAAGGGGCCATCATAATTTCCATGTTGGATTAAATTCAAACCCTACCAGTGTTTATTATAACCAACGAGCTAAAAGATGACTAAATGATATAAATTTGTCATAGCCTATATATACATCATATAATACTATTAAAATTATAACCAATATAAATAACTTCGAAAATAAAAATAAAATTAATAATTTAATACCATAAATTGATTATCATAGAGCGTTACATCTTTCAGCGCTCATAGATTGTATTGCATTCCCCTACGAATAATTATGCTTGCTGATTATGATTTTGTCATTTATTTATTCAATTATTACAGCATACACTGATTTAAAATTTCAACGCTAAGCTAATTATGTCTATGACAAACAATGTTCATGTTAGTTCAGAAGATGAGCAATAATTTTCTTTTTAAATTTGAACAATATATTAGAATTGTTTATCTTACTGAGCTTCTAACTCATCAAATATTATATAAGCTATTAATTCAGGCAAGCAAAATGAGCAAACAAGGTCGTAGTCGGTTGTGCCAGTTTTATCCTGTATTCTAAGTTTTGATGCATAATTTTGGATAGATTTTTAAAAATAAAGAGGTGCATAATGTCAATTAAAACTATTTCTGGTACATGTAATCTTTCTATGAAGTTTATTCGAAGCTTCATAGTCCATTTTGATAATTTAAATTATATGAGCTTTTGTTTTAATGAATATAATGGATGTATTAAAAGATACCTGATATTAGCAAAATACATTATAATGATCTAAGCAGATTAATTTTTTACTCAATCAAATTTGATTAGCAGAGTAAGAATGAGTGTTAGTGAAAATTATATATAACCAGATTCTTTGTCTTTATCACATCTCATGCTTGATTAAAAGGAAGTCAAAATGGGGTGTGACAAATGGGAACCTATGAAAGGTTCAAATGCCATAGGGCCTTAGGTAAACTATTTTAAAAAAGTATGGACCTGCATGAAGTAACTCCCTAAACTGTAAAACCAAAATAAAATTTTCTTAAGAAAAACCCAAATTGGAACAAAACCCCTTAGAATAAGATAGAAAAGCCTATTATGAAGATGATTGGCTCAAGCAAAATCTAATTTACACAAGGTTTAGAATATGAATTCATTGAATCACAGCTCACTACTTGTTGCCATTTTCAATAAAAACCAACTCAAATATTGATGCTATAAATTAATCTAACAGCTAATGCATTTCGGTAGTCAACGATCCTTGCCTTATCTTTTAAAAATTTAAATCAAGTGTAGCTTTGGATTTTCACAAAATCAAGTAAACAAATGTTGAGGTTTTACCACATTTGAATAAGAAAATAGGCACAATATAAGCAACAGAACAGGAAATTCACAAAAAAGCGGGAATTTATGCTCAAATATAGTACTTACTTGCGTCAATCCCAAAATTTCAACATCTTCTCCAGTCTTTATTGTTCCTTGCTCAACACGACCAGTTACAACAGTTCCACGCCCCTGTATATATAAAAATCTGATTAACCTGCAAGCACCTTTAAAAATAAATAAATAAAACCAAGAAATACGGATGCAATACCGCCATATTATATCCTTTCAGTCCCTACTCACATGATTGTTCGTTAATACATTTAACATGCATAATATGCATCTTCTGTTCTACAAACAGCATGAATTCAGAAATACTTTGTTTTTCTTTTTCTTTTTTTTCTTTTTTTTTGAGTCACAAGAGAATGTATTTTATAATATTCATTTATTAATTATCGTTAGTGGCATTTATTTGTCGGAAGGCTTACATACATACCACTCAATTCTTTTTACATATCTAACGCCTAAACTTCAATTTTTGCATAAACACCACTTTATCTGTCCATAAAAAGTTCTAATTCGCTTTTTAAAAGTTAAAATAGTGGTATTTTCATGTGATTAAAAGATTTGGGTGGTATAAATGTAAAAAGTGAAGTTTAAGTGTTAGATATGTAATATGCAAATGCCCCTTATTTTTCTTAATTGTCTTCATTATAGATCCGTGAGGGACAATGCAAGGTTGGCAATTAGTTGAAAAAAATCAAATTAAAACTAATAAATAAATCCAATTTTATATTTTGTTATTTACACCTACACCATCTAAAATTAATTTCTTTAACCAAATGCTCGATATATGAAGCTCTCATAGTCACTACAATGCAATTATCTCGAATTAACCTTTGTAGTATAAAAAATTATCTTAACATTCTCATTTCTGTTGCATTGACTAGGTGTGTTGGTGACTTATTTCCCACCCAAGAATTGGATGCATAAAAATATAGATATTTTTTGTGCTGTATGAAAGAGATTTCTAGGATACATTTCCAGTCCCTCTTTGATCATTTGCCTAAACAACCACAGCCATGAGCTACATTCATCTATCACAGACCAAAATTTAAGTGAAGGCACAATATTGGATATAAAGAGAAAAAAATGGGAATGTTTACATGCATATATCTATAAGTATTTACATATCTACACCTATAGTTTGACATTTATATTTATAACACTTTGGAGTTATAAAGTTATGCATGAAAAGGTGTATTTCAATTTTAAAAAGTTAGTAACAGTGGTATTTTTGATGTGATGTTAAAAATTTGAGTGGTATACATAAATATCAAATTTTAAGTGTTAGATATACAAATATATAGGAATTATGTGATAAAAAAATAAAACATGCCTGAATTGAAAAAACGTCTTCAATGGGCATAAGAAAAGGTTTATCAAGCTGACGAATGGGATCGGGTATGTAGTCATCGACCGCATCCATTAATTTTAGAATGGCTTGCTTTCCAATTTCCTCATTTGTGCCCTGCAGTGCAGAGAGAGCTGAACCCCTGATAATTGGAATTTCATCACCGGGGAACTTGTAGAAGCTTAACAACTCTGGCAACAAAAAATTAACAGCAATGACAGAAGAGCACTTATATTTATCAAAATTACGGATTCACACTTTTTTTTAATATAAGAGCCCGAATGCCACAACAAATTACCACGGAGCTCCATTTCAACGAGCTCTAATAACTCAGGATCATCAACAGCATCAACCTTATTTAGAAAGCACACGAGTGATGGTACACCAACCTATATAGCATAGAAGTAATTGTAAGGTGCCAAGAATATCAAAAATAAAAGGGGCATTTAAATACATACCACCCAATTCTTATGTATTTACATATCTAACACCCATATTTGATTTTTACACTTACGTCACACAAATATTTCATATCACATAAAAAATACCACTATTTAAACTTTTAGAAAGTGGAATACTCCTTTTTATACATAGGTTAAGTGACATATATTTGGAAAATTGAAATTTAGGTGTTAGATTAGTAAATACATAAGAACTGAGAGGTATGCTTGTAAATATTCCAAAATAAAATATTAAAGGGGCATATGCATACAGACCACCAAATTCCTATGTATATACATATATAACACCTACATTTTTCTTTTTTTAAACCAAATCTTTCATATCACTTCAAAGATATCATTTTTTAAACTTTAAAAAGGTGAAATACATATTTTCATGCATACGGAAAGTGGTATATAGGTAAAAACTAAAGTTTAGGTGCTAGATATGTAAATAAATAGGAATTAAGTGGTATGTATGTAAATATATGTAAATCTTAAAATAGCTGTTACCTGCCGAGCAAGAAGAATGTGTTCCTTTGTTTGTGGCATTGGTCCATCAGGTGCAGACACAACAAGAATTCCACCATCCATTTGTGCAGCACCAGTTATCATATTCTGCAATTAGTGATTTGCCAAAAAAAAATTAAGACACTCCACCCTGGAACTTTTGAAGAAATTGCAAAGCAGAAAAACAAAAGGAAACACAATGAATTTGATATGAGAAAAGGAATAGAAATCAAGTAGTTAACTATATAGTTTATAATTTATAGCAGCTAAATATAACAAGCAAAATTCACCAAATACTTTTGGCAGAAATACACCTTTATCCCATAAAGCTTACAACCAGTTTCAATTGAATATAACAAATTTGCAAAAATATGACATGTTTGTATGTGATTTCACCAAGGCTTCTAGAGAAAACTAACAGATCAAACAGGTTTAGACAGTATGCAATCGCCAAAAATTACAAAAAAAAAGACTTGATCTATTGCACCAATTTGTATTTAACAAATTAAGGAAAGTCCAGATCAAATTCCTACCCCAACAATGGATGTATAATCAATTTAAATTTTAAATCAAATATTAAAATCCTGTTTTACAAAATGCAGTATAAGTGGACTAATATTACGCTGACCATACAATGATGGACGTGACGCACAATTACCCGTGCATTATATTAATTCCAGATAAGAAAGCTATAATTAAATTAATTATGGAAATATGAATGTCATTCCATGCAAAGGAATCATATCAAACCTTGAATTCATTAATTGGTTTATTTCATTTATTTTATAAATTTAGATAGTTTGGAGCATGCCCCCTTAAGCCAGGGATGTGTTTTCTATTTTCTAACATTAGGTTGATATGATACGGGGAATCAAACAAACTTGGTCGCAGATAACATTGGGCACTACATTTGTTAAAACTCGGGCACATTTAATTCAATCATATTGCATGGAGCAATCGGAAGCTCCTTCTTAAGTAGTTATTACTTGAGTATGTGGTTATCATTTGCCTGTGCTTTGCTTAGGGTGCTTTATGTGATTTGAGTTCTTTGGTGGTTACTTATAGCTGATAAATAAGAGATGGTTTGTTATTGCTACTTGCAATTTTTCTATTCCGTGGAATTTCTCCTGCAGCAGTTCACCTACTTGACTATACAATTTGCACTTCTTCAAAAAATTGTGGTTTATTTAATTTTATTTTTATTTTTTGCTTCAAAATTGTGGTTTGTATAAAACGAATACTTGAATATGAAAATTAATTTGAATGGTCTCATGGCAATCATAACTACCAATACAGGGATGAGTAGTCTATAAATTCACTATTTGAGCCATGTAATAATACTTTGATTCAATAAAATTTATTTCCAGTTTGTAATATTCTGTGCATAAGATGGCTGTGTGATTCCTTCAAGTGCGATATAAGTGAAGTTATCTAATTGTAAGATAAGTCATCTCCTTATACTAATATAAGGTCTGAATGTTTTACTCCAATAAATTCTTTCTTTGACATAATTTCTTATATGTATCTTGTTATGAATTTGCTAGCATTCTAGATTTTGTCTGAATTCAACATAACCGTGATTCTGATTGTGGTAAATTAGCATTTGCTCATTGAATTTGTATGGTCCAAATTTCACATTGATTTCTTCAAATTTAATCTACCGCCCTCATAATCACCAAGTCACATATCAATTCAAAGAGTAGATGAGCAACTACTTAACAAATTACGAACATGTGCACGTTGACTTGAAGCTTTGTGAAATTAAAGCTTCATGCTAAACCCGTAGTAAATCATTTCATTTATAAGCCAAAGCGAATAATGATTCATTGACTCATTTGACGCCTATCATGGCCTCAAGGGAATTTTTCTTTTTATGATATTGGCATACTTCTTTTCTGGTTAAAGTTATTCATAAGCGAGCCTTCCAAAACATTGATGATTAAGTTTAACTAAATCCATAAAAAAATAAAATGGGGATTTACATAACTACAATATAAGACATTCACATGTACATCTCTCACGTTCAAAAAATAATATTTACTGATATAATACCTAAAAAACTTCAACACCAAAAGATACCGCACCATTAACCTTCATCCATGTCCCCATTTTGTCCCAAATATAAGACATACCTACAATATAAGACATTCAAATTTACATCTCTCACGTCCAAAAACTAATATTTACTGATATAGCACCTAAAAAACTTTAAAACCAAAAGATACTGCACCATTAACCTTCGTCCATGTCCCCATTTTGTCCCCAATAACTTCTTCAGGTAGAGAAACAAACAGAAAATTGAAACTTTTAGAAAAAGATTTAAGAGCTGGGTCTTGGTCTGCTAGTTCAATTTTGTCCATTTCACTCTCAGCCACTGCCCCTTGAGCTCCATCAAATCCCTGCTCCCCCTCTTCTCCTCTAATCGCATGCCACTAGCATCCCAGCCAACTTTGATATGCAAGGCGCCACACTTAACCCTAGCCCTTGCTCCTTTCGGATGACAAGAACGAAATACCACCCTCGTCCCCCATCTCCAATGATCCCTCTAGCATCATTACCCCTTGAACTACAACACAAAATCAAGTCAAGCAAGTAGCTCATCCCAAATATCTATTTGCGATGCATAAAACTCTTTTTCTGCCACAAATGTTGTCTCTCACATTTTCCCAACCAAGGTATAGAAGAAAACAGAAACAAACAACTACCTATCTACCTTCGAGACAAAAACAAGTTTCCTCCATGCAAGTTTTCTCAAACGACAAGAAGACATCCATAGGTGAGCTGGTGCTTTCTATTACCTCGTTCTTTTTTTCATCTAGCAATACAGATAGAGCTATGAGCGTAAGGGAAATAAAGATTTCATGAGTCAACGGAGTATTATTTTTAAGGTGCTAAAAATATTTTGGTTGTTATATTAATATATATTAGATTTGAGCTGGGAGATATGTAAACATGTGGGTTTTATGTGGTATGTGTTGACCTCATTTTTGAGGTCATTTCCTTTTCTAGGGTCTTAGGATCTAGCTCTAGGAGTTCTTATTGACCATCTTAGAAAACTAGAATTGAGACTCACCCTTCTAGATATTCCAATCACTTCCTTTTTTTCTTTGATGTCTAGCATTTTTGGCACAAGACCATCGTCTTATGAACGAGCGGTTATGGACTATTTTGCGAAGATTCAAGGGAAATGTTCCAAATAGGACTTCAAGCCTTAAGAAGACATCGTCACGACTCTCTTTCGTCACATAAACACGCTAGATGCACAAAGTTCACAAAATTGCACGAAATCGGACATCAATTAAGCCTAAAGGACGGTGAAAATGCGAACTTCTCCGGATGACCTCCGACGACAAAATAGACTGCGTCAACGCGTCCGGGATACCAATTTTGATAAGAAAGGACACCCATATTGTCATATTTTCGACACGAAAAAATTTGCACGCAAATCGATGAATTCGTCAAAGCAACCTTTGACGGCTAACTGAACTGCGCCGGAGCGTCCGGAATGTCGAAATTACCCAAAAGGAGTGTCCAATTTGCAATTATTTCACATGAATTAAAATGTGTAAATTAACTCTTTTAATTTAAAAATTAAGTTTTTTTAATACTTATATTACTTTAATTATATAATTATAACACCTAAATCTTATTCACCTAACCTGCGGCATTTGTTTTCCTCTCCCTCGACCGAGAGCTGCTCGGGGGTGCCGTGCCCTAGCTACCGCAATTTCGTTTGGGCGTGGATCGATCCAGCAATGTCATGGCTCGCCGAGCCCGAGCTTCTTCTCCTTTCCTCTATCATTCGCATTCGCGGCTCGTCTCCTCGAGTTCCTCTCGACCGAGCAGCCCTCCAACGGTGGAACTCCACCTGGCCGACCCTTCCTCTGCCCTAGGCTGCATTTCCTCTTGCCTTAAATCTTTCTCATCCTCTCCCTTTACCTGATTTGCTGGCTAGAGAGGCTGGTAGGTGGCTGCTCTTCTCCTTTCTTTGCTATAAAAACCCCACTTGGAGGGGTTTTGATTTTTAGCCGAATTTTATTTTGAGTGGGGGAGGTGCTGCCATTTTTGTGTCTCGTTTCTTCATTCTGTGTGTGTATTTGAGGCTCTGAGAAGCTGTTGCAATCTCTCGGGCAAAGCTTGAAGGAGAGGTTTTGGCTGAAAATTGAAAAGGAAAGGGGAAAGTACTATCTTTTTCTTTTTTTGGGATTCTTTGGCTGTTTCTTCTTAAGTAGCTTAATATTCTTGGGTGCTGCTCTTTTCTCGTTCTTCTCTTGAAAAAAAAAAAATCAAACAAGGTATCCCTTTCTCCCTTAGCTATTCATTACTATGGTTTGTTGACTTGGTTGCTTGTTCTAACTTCAATATTTCTTATAAAAAAAAAAAAGGAGAAGGATGTTTGGTGAAACTTGTAGTTTGCACATAGAATGGTAGTTGGGATTTCCCCTTTTGGCTCCATATTTGGAAAAATTATTCCATACGGATCGGGCACCGCATTGAGCTTGCGTGCGGTGTCCGATCCGGACAGTAAATCACCTGATTTACGATCCCGATGTATTTCAGTGAGCCCCACCTAAAATTTTTTATTTTTCTTTTAAAAAGACGGAAATAATCTTGGTCGTAGATCACCGTGATCTACGGCCAAGATCGAACACTGCATGCAGAGATGCATGCGGTGTCCGCACGCAATAATCCCTCCCATATTTGAATGGTTTTCTAAGCATGCTTAGGAGAAAATATTTGGAGCTTCTCTTTATTATTAGTTTCGTTGATTTTGGAGATCACATATTCAAATGTTTGTTGAATTCACATTCTTGATGATTTAAAGAAAAAAAATTATGGAGCTCTTCTTTGCTTTTCATTATGCAGATCTTGAAAGAAATGTTTAGAAACTCTTCGTGATTCTTTTTGGTTGGTTTGGAAAATATAGAATACATCGTTTTGCGCATGATTAGTAAAGATGAAAGAAAGTGCAATTAACATTTATTCATGTAGTAAAGAAAAAAGGGATTCCTTTTTTATTTTATTTGAGCTTGGGCTTTCATATGGATACATTTGAGCTTATATTTTATATTCCTATTACTCCACTTTTGCTGCAATATGTGTTGAAAATTGCTTTGTGAGATAACCACGTGTATTTAGTGGTTCATTTCATGTTCCTCATACTCACCCTTTTGCTGGAATACATGTTGAAATTGTTTTATATGTTAGAAAAATTACATTTGGGACTCTCATTATGCTTCCCTTGCTGCCCCTCATTGAAATATATGCTGGAAGTTTATTTTTAAAAGCTGGAAGTTACATTTGAGGCTCACATTTTGCTTTTCCTGTTGCCCCCTTTATGAGAAACATGCTGGAAATTATGTTTATGAGCTGGAAAAATATATTTGGAGCTCATTTATTTCATCTCTTACTACCCTTTAATAGAAAACATGCTGAAAATTATTTTATGAGTTGGTAAATTACATTTGGGGCTCCCATTTTGCTTCCCTTGCTGCCCCTTATTGAAATATATGCTGGAAATCATTTTTCAAAGTTGGAAAATCACATTTGGGGCTCACACCATGCTTTTCTTGTTGCCCCCTTGATAGAAAACATGCTGGAAATCGCTTTTCAAAGTTGGAAAATTATGTTTAGGGATCACATCTTAGCTTAATTTGTTGCCCTCCGCTGTTGGAACATATGCTGAAATATATCTTGATGTTGGAAATTATATTTGGGGCTTATCTTGCTTCTTTTATTACCTCGTTTGTTGGAATACATGCTGAAGTCATTTCAAAAGTTGGAAAATCATGTTTTTTGGCTCAATTTTGTCTCCTTGTGGGAGGGGCTTGGTTATGGCTTCATTAAATTTTGTTTAAAAGACCCTATTTTAGTTCATTTAATGAGATCGGGTTCACCTTCTTGTTGGATTAAATGTTGGCTGAAAATATACTTATATTAAATGGAGATTTGGTTTTGATTCTTTTGAAGTTTTTTGCCTTCGTTTTGAGCTGAATTAATTGGCTCAGTTTGGAGTTTTCTGCCTTCGTTTTTTAGCTGAATTAATTGGCTCGGTTTGGGGTTTTCTGCCTTCGTTTTTTAGCTAAATTGATTGGCTCGATTTGGGGTTTTCTGCCTTCGTTTTTTAGCTGAATTAATTGGCTCGGTTTGGGGTTTTCTGCCTTCGTTTTTTTTTTTAGCTGAATCAATTGACTTAGTTTGGAGTTTTCTGCATTCGTTTTTTGAGTTGAATTAACTGACTCGGTTCGGGATTTCCTACCATTGCTTTAAAACTGATTTATTTGGGGTTGGTTTGGTGGCATTTTATCTCTCTTTTTGACTTTACCCGTGAGCTTGTTTGGGTTTGTTTGGAGCTGGTTTTGTGACTTGTGAAATAAAAAAAGTTTATATAATTTCATTTTTGAAGAAAGTATGGGATTGATATAAATTTAATTCAATAGGGGTTCGAAAATGTGCAAAAATTGACATTTGGAAATGATATCCTCCTCGGGATTAATCCGATCATTTTCCTTTTAACGAATTTAAATGTTTTAGACCAATACATTCGTGAGTTTTATTGATTTAAATTAGTTTAAAAAAAAATGGATCGGTCTACTTTCTCGTTCGTTTTGTTTTTTTTCTTTTTTTTAACGGTCAAGTTAAAAATGAGAATTTCCGATTTAATTATATTCAGAAATGATTTATAATCTCAAGATAAATATGAGGGAAAGAGAAAATGAGAGAAAATTAAAATTGAAATTTGAATTTTTTGGATGATAAAATCTAAATAGGAGATACGATAGCGAACAATCCACCTTTTCTTTTACATAAAGAAATAGGAATTGCAAATTGGATTGAGAGATTAGTGGAATTGCACTTAGATCCCTTAAGCTTTGAATCAATTTAAAATTCAATTCCTTTAACTAGGATTGAAGCACAACTCACAACTCTTTTGTCAAAACTATGAGTTTACTCCTAGGTTTTAGGAGTCTGATAGCGAGCTAAGCTGAATCTATAGATGTTTGAGGGTTAGTGGAAAGACACTTAATTGAGATTAGACACTTTAGGACACTTCAAGTTTAACATAAAGTGCAAACATCATAAATCTTAGAAGCATAACTTAAGAGATAGTTTATCATCCTAATTTTCAAATGACTCTAAGAAATCCAAACATCTAACCTCAGTTTGGGAGATAAGTAGGACACTAGGCACGATGGTGCACTAGATTGTGACTCATGACTGATTTAATTAAATCAAATAATAAAATTCTTACCTTAACTTGACCAAAACTGAAACTCAATGCTCCGGGATTTGAGTTTGTCCTACACTTAAATCCTCCTAGCAATTGGGGACATTCCAATATCACATATAAATTTCCTATTCTTGGTCCTTTATTTGTGATATGATATTTCATTTTATTTGTTTATCTTTTCTCTGTGATTTACCTGTTTCTGTTAAGTCTTTTTCAGGTCATAATTTTCTCTTTTACACAGCGCATAATAGCTAAATTTAAAGGAGCAATGAACCTCTCAGGTGTACAGGTTTAATTTATATTATAACACTTTATTTTAAAGCATGTTACATTGTTTTCATAGCCAGTTATACCGCTTCCCCAGCTGTTATACTACTCTTTACAGCACGTTATGCTCTTCTTTCAGTATGTTATATTGTATTTTCTCTTTACTGTACAATACATTGTTATTGTTCTTTCACACTGCATGCTTAGTTACTTTGATACACTATGCCTTAGTTTAGGATAACCTAGTGGTTAGGAGCATATTCAAAACTAAAACTAAACCAGGAGGTGCTACTAGGAGAAGTTTGGAGCGAATAGCATGGGCAGCGCGACGAGAAACAACTTCCAGGTGGATCTGCAACAGCAAAACATCTTCATATTACATAAACACATTCACATCACCTATCACTTTCTTTAGTTTAAATAACAACCCATAGGATCATTTTTTTAAGTTTTCTGCACAACTCTGTTGTGTAATTATAAGTCATAATGTATTAGAATTCCGAGGTTACCGTTCGGTACGGTATAAATTTTCATGTCTTTTTAGGCTATTTGCACAGTCCTACATTGTGCAAACATAAGTCCTAAATCAAATTAAATCGTTTCAAAAGACAACGTCAAACAATAGGATAGTTGGGACATCTCCGGGGTTTCTCCTGTATCTGTGACGTCCCTAATCTCTCAATAGGATAGGGTCATTTGAAAATTAGGATGATAAACTATCTCTTAAGTTGCGCTTCTAAGATCTAGGATGCCTGTACTTTAGGTTAAACTTGAAGTGTCCTAAAGTGTCTAATCTCAATTAAGTGTCTTTCCACTAACCCTCAAACATCTATAGATCCAGCTTAGCTCGCTATCAGGCTCCTAAAACCTAGGGTAAACTCATAGTTTTGGCAAAAGAGTTGTGAGTTGTGCTTCAATCCTAGTTAAAGAAATTGGATTTTAAATTGATTCAAAACTTCAAGGATCTAAGTGCAAGTCCACTAATCTCTCAATCGTTATCTAAATTCTCATTTCTTCCGATTTCAACTAGTCTTCCAATTTGCAATTCCTTTTTCTTTATGTAAAAGAAAAGGTGAATTGTTCGCTACCCTATCTCCTCTTTAGATTTTATCATCCAAAAAATTCAAATTTCAATTTTAATTTTCTCTCATTTTCTCTTTCCATCATATTTTCCTTGAGATTATAAATCATTTCTGAATATAATTAAATCGAAAATTCTCATTATTAACTTCACCGTTAAAAAAAAGAAAAAAAAACAAAACGAACGAGAAAGTAGACCGATCTATTTTTTTTAAAAACCAATTTAAATCAATAAAACTCATGAATATATCGGTCTAAAACATTTAAATTCGTTAAAAGGAAAATGATCGAATCAATCCCGAGGAGGATATCCTTTCCAAATGTCAATTTTGCGCATTTACAAACCCCTATTGAATTAAATTTATATCAATCCCATACCTTCTTCAAAAATGAAATTATATAAACTTTTTTTTATTTCACAAATCACCAAACCAGCTCCAAATAAACCCAAACAAGCTCACGGGTAAAGCCAAAAAGAGAGATAAAATGCCACCAAACCAGCCCCAAATAAACCAGTTTTAAAGCAATGGTAGGAAATTCTGAACCGAGCCAGTTAATTCAACTCAAAAAACGAAGGTAGAAAACTCCAAACCAGGTCAATTGATTCAGCTAAAAAAAAACGAAGGCAGAAAACCCCAAACGGAGCCAATTAATTCAGCTCAAAAACGAAGGCAGAAAACCCCAAATCGAGCCAATTAATTCAGCCCAAAAACGAAGGCAGAAAACCCCAAACTGAGCCAATTAATTCAGCTCAAAACGAAGGCAGAAAACTCCAAAAGAATCAAAACCAAATCTCCATTTAATATAGGTATATTTTCAGCCAACATTTAATCCAACAAGAAGGTAAACCCGATCTCATTAAATGAACTAAAATAAGGTCTTTTAAACAAAATTTCATGAAGTCATAACCAAGCCCCTCCCACAAGGAGACAAAATTGAGCCCAAAAACATGCTTTTTCACATTTTGAAATGACTTCAGCATGTATTCCAACAAACCGGGTAATAAAAAAAGCAAGATAAGCCCCAAATATAATTTCCAACATCAAGAAATATTTCAGCATATGTTCCAACAGCGGAGGGCAATAAATTAAGCTAAGATGTGATCCCTAAACATAATTTTGCAACTTTGAAAAGCGATTTCCAGTATATTTTCCATCAAGGGGGCAAAAAGAAAAGCAACGTGTGAGCCCCAAATGTGATTTTCCAACTTTGAAAAATGATTTCCAGCATATATTTCAATAAAGGGAAGCAAAATGGGAGCCTCAAATGTAATTTACCAACTCAAAATAATTTTCAGCATGTTTTCTATTAAAAGGCAGCAAGAGATGAAATAAATGAGCTCCAAATATATTTTTCCAGCTCATAAACATAATTTCCAGCATGTTTCCCATCAAGGGGGCAACAAGAAAAGCAAAATGTGAGCCCCAAATGTAACTTCCAGCATATATTTCAATAAGGGGCAGCTATGGAAGCATAATGGGAGCCCCAAATGTAATTTTTCTAACATATAAAACAATTTCAACATGTATTCCAACAAAATGGTGAGTATGAGGAACATGAAATGAACCCCTGAATACATGTGTTATCTCACAAAGCAATTTTCAACACATATTGCAGCAAAAGGGGAGTAATAGAAATATAAAACATAAGCTCAAATATTAAAGTCCAAGCTAAAAAAAATAAAAAAAGAATCTTTTTTTTCTTTACTACATGAATAAATGTTAATTACAATTTCTTTCATCTTTACCAATCATGTGCAAAACGATGTATTCTATCTTTTCCAAACCAACCAAAAAGAATCACGAAGAGTTTCTAAACATTTCTTTCAAGATCCGCATAATGAAAAGCAAAGAAGAGCTCCATAATTTTTTTTCTTTAAACCATCAAGAATGTGAATTCAATAAACATTTGAATATGTGATCTCCAAAATCAACGAAACTAATAATAAAGAGAAGCTCCAAATATTTTCTCCTAAGCATGCTTAGAAAATCATTAAAATATGGAACCAAAAGGGGAAATCCCAACTACCATTCTATGTGCAAACTACAAGTTTCACCAAACATCCTTCTCCTCTTTTTTTATTTAAAGAAACATTGAAGTTAGAACAAGCAACCAAGTCAACAAACCATAATAATGAATTGCTAAGGGAGGAAGGGATACCTTGCTTGATTTTTTTTTTTTCAAGAGATGAACGAGAAAAGAGCTGCACCCAAGAATACCAAGCCACTTAAGAAGAAACAGCCAGAGAATCCAAAAAAAAGAAAATGGCAGCACTTCCCCCTTTCCTTTTCAATTTTCAGCCAAAACCCCTCCTTCAAGCTTTGCCCGAGAGATTGCAACGCCTTCTCAGAGCCTCAAATACACACAGAATGAAGAAACGAGACACAAAAATGGCAGCACATCCCCCACTCAAAATAAAATTCGGCTAAAAATCAAAACCCTCCCCAAGTGGGGTTTTTATAGTAAGGAGAAGAAGCTCGGGCTCGACGAGTCATGGCATCGCTCGATCGATCCACGCCCAAAAGAAATTGCGGGAGCTAGGGCACGGCACACACGAGCAGCTCTCGATCGAGGGAGAGGAGAGGAAAACAAATGTCGCGGGTTAGGTGAATAAGATTTAGGTGTTATAATTATATAATTAAAGTAATATAAGTATTAAAAAAACTTAATTTTTTAAATTAAAAGGGTTAATTTACACATTTTAATTCGTATGAAATAATTGCAAATTAGACACCCCTTTTAGGTAATTTCGTCATTCCGGACGATCCGGCGCAGCTCATTTTGCCGTCAGAGGTCAATTTGATGAATTCATCAATTTGCGTGTCAATTTTCTCGTGTCGAAAATATGGCAATATGGGTTTCCTTTCCTGCCAAAATTAGTATCCCGGACGCGTGGCGCAGTCCATTTTGTCGTCGGAGGTCATCCGGAGAAGTTCGCATTTTCACCCGTCCTTTAGGCTTAATTGATGTCCGATTTCGTGTAATTTTGTGAACTTTGTGCATCTAGCGTGTGTATGTGACGAAAGAGAGTCGTGACGATGTCTTCCTAAGGCTTGAAGTCCTATTTGAAACATTTCCCTTGAATCTTCGCAAAATAGTTCATAACCACTCGTTCATAAGACGATGGTCTTGTGCCAAAAATGCTTAGACATCAAAGAAAAAAAAGGAAGTAATTGAAATTTCTAGAAGGGTGAGTCTCAATTCTAGTTTTCTAAGATGGTCAGTAGGAACTCCTAGAGCTAGAACCTAAGACCCTAGAAAAGGAAATGACCTAAAAAATGAGGTCAACAAATGGACCTCCAATAGGTGTGGTGTGCGGAACAGGCATGCCGCACGTATTGGTGTTGACCGAAGTGACGAACAAACTAAAGAATTGTTTAAGAAAGGGGCGAATTTGATATGAAATTAAATTTGAGTTGGGTTCCCATTCAGTAACCCACAGCTCGAGAAAGATTTTATTAATGAACGATTTGAGAATGAAAAGATTTATCACAAGTTTGCAGCATTTGATTTAATCGAGTGAAAAGATTAATTTAATGAGGTAAGGAGACCAGCAACAAGGGGTTTATGTCAAAAGACTACCATCAATGGATTTACGTCAAAAGAGGGCCACCAACAACGGGTTTACGTCAAAAGACCACCAACAAGAGATTTACGTCGAAATAGGGCCACCAACAAGGGGTTTACGCCAAAGGAGGGTCATTAACAAGGATTTACGTCGAAGGAGGGCCACCAACAAGGGGTTTACGCCAAAAGACTACCAACAAGGGATTTACGTCGAAAGAGAGCCACCAACAAAGGGTTTACGCCAAAAGAGGGCCACCAACAAGGGGTTTACGCCAAAAAATCACCAACAAGGGATTTACGTCGAAGGATGACCACAAACAAGGGGTTTATGCCAAAGACCATCAACAAGGGATTTACGTCGAAAGAGGACCACCAACAAGGGGTTTACGCCAAAAGACCACCAACAAGAGATTTAGTCGAAAGAAGGCCCACCAACATGGAATTTACGCCAAAAGACCATCAACAAAGAATTTACGTCGAAAGAGGACCTCTAACAAGGGGTTTACACCAAAAGACCACCAACAAGAGATTTACCTCGAAAGAAGGGCCACCAACAAAAAATTTACGCCAAAAGACCACCAACAAGGTACTTACGTCGAAAGAAGGGCCACCAAACAGGTAGTGATTTACGCCAAAAGACCACCAACAAGGGATTTACGTCGAAATAAGGGCCACCAACA
>NEWO01000825.1:106361-128304 GCA_003013225.1 Phalaenopsis aphrodite
TTTGGCGTAAACCCCTTGTTGGTGGCTCTCTTTCGACGTAAATCCCTTGTTGGTTGTCTTTTGGCATAAACCCTTTGTTGGTGGCCCTCCTTCGATGTAAATCTTTTGTTGGTGGTCTTTTGGCGTAAACCCCTTGTTGGTGGTCTTATTTCGACGTAAATCCATTGTTGGTGGTCTTTTGGCGTAAACCCCTTGTTGGTGGCCCTCTTTTGACGTAAATCCCTTGATGGTGGTCTTTTGGCATAAACCCCATGTTGGTGGTCTCCTTACCTCCTTAAATGAATATTTTCACTCGATTAAATCAAATGCTGCAAACTTATGATAAATCTTTTCATTCTCAAATCGTTCATTAATAAAATCTTTCTCGAGCTGTGGGTTACTGAATGGGAACCCAACTCAAATTTAATTTCATATCAAATTCGTCATTTTCTTAAACAATTCTTTAGTTTGTTTGTCACTTCGGTCAACACCAATACGTGCGGCATGTCTGTTCCGCACACCACACCTATTGGAGGTCCATTTGTTGACCTCATTTTTTAGGTCATTTCCTTTTCTAGCGTATTAGGATCTAGCTCTAGGAGTTCCTACTGACCATCTTAGAAAACTAGAATTGAGACTCACCCTTTTAGAAATTCCAATCACTTTCGTTTTTTTCTTTGATGTCTAGCATTTTTGGCACAAGACCATCGTCTTATGAACAAGCGGTTATAGGTTATTTTGCGCATATTCAAGAGAAATGTTCCAAATAGGACTTCAAGTCTTAGGAAGACATCATCACGACTCTCTTTCGTCACATACACACGCTAGATGCACAAAGTTCACAAAATTTCACGAAATTGGACATCAATTAAGCCTAAAGGACGAGTGAAAATGCGAACTTCTCTGGATGGCCTCCGACGACAAAATGAACTGCGACAACGCGTCCGGGATACCAATTTTGGTAGGAAATGACACCCATATTGTCATACTTTCGATAAGAAAAAATTGACGCAAATCGATGAATTCGTCAAAGCGACGTCTGACGGCAAAATGAACAACGACGGAGCGTCTAGAATGTCGAAATTACCCAAAAAGGGTGTTCAATTTGCAATTATTTCACACAAATTAAAATGTTTAAATTAACCCTTTTAAATTAAAAATTAAGTTTTTTTAATACTTATATTACTTTAATAATATAATTATAACACCTAAATCTTATTCACTTAACCCGCGGCATTCGTTTTCCTCTCCCTCGACCGAAAGCTGCTCGGGTGTGTCGTTCCCTAGCTCCCGCAATTTCGTTTGGGCGTGGATCGATCGAGCGATGCCATGGGTCGCCGAGCCCGAGCTTCTTCTCCTTTCCTCTGTCATTCGCATCCGCGGCTCGTCTCCTCGAGTTCCTCTCGACCGAGCAGCCCTCCAACGGTGGAACTCCACCTGGCCGACCATTCATCTGCCCTAGGCTGCATTTCCTCTTGCCTTAAATCTTTCTCATCCTCTCCCTTTACCTGATTTGCTGGCTAGAGAGGCTGGTAGGTGGTTGCTCTTCTCCTTTCTTTGCTATAAAAACCCCACTTGGGGAGGGTTTTGATTTTTAGCCGAATTTTATTTTGAGTTGGGGAGGTGCTCCCATTTTTGTGTCTCGTTTCTTCATTCTGTGTGTGTATTTGAGGCTCTGAGAAGGCGTTGCAATCTCTCGGGCAAAGCTTGAAGGAGGGGTTTTGGCTGAAAATTGAAAGGGAAAGGGGGAAGTGCTGTCATTTTCCTTTTTTTTTTATTCTCTGGCTGTTTCTTCTTAAGTTGCTTGGTATTCTTGGGTGCTGCTCTTTTCTCGCTCTTCTCTTGAAAAAAAAAATCAAGCAAGGTATCCCTTCCTCCCTTAACTATTCATTACTATGGTTTGTTGATTTGGTTGCTTGTTCTAACTTCAATGTTTCTTTAAAAAAAAAAAGAAGACAAGGATGTTTGGTGAAACTTGTAGTTTGCACATAGAATGGTAGTTGGGATTTCCCCTTTTGGCTCCATATTTGAATGGTTTTCTAAGCATGCTTAGGAGAAAATATTTGGAGCTTCTCTTTATTATTAGTTTCGTTGATTTGGAGATCACATATTCAAATGTTTGTTGAATTCATATTCTTGATGGTTTAAAGAAAAAAAATTATGGAGCTTTGCTTTGCTTTTCATTATGCGGATCTTGAAAGATATGTTTAGAAACTCTTCGTGATTCTTTTTGGTTGGTTTGGAAAAATAGAATACATCGTTTTGCGCATGATTGGTAAAGATGAAAGAAAGTGCAATTAACATTTATTCATGTAGTAAAGAAAAAAGGGATTTTTTTTTTATTTTTTTTTTTAGCTTGGACTTTCATATTTGAGCTTAAGTTTTATATTCCTATTATTCCCCTTTTGCTGAAATATGTGTTGAAACTTGCTTTGTGAGATAACACATGTATTTAGTGGTTCATTTCATGTTCCTCATACTCACCATTTTGCTGGAATACATGTTGAAATTATTTTATATGTTAGAAAAATTACATTTGGGACTCCCATTATGCTTCTATTGCTGCCCTTTATTGAAATATATCTTGGAAGTTTATTTTTAAATGCTGGAAGTTACATTTGGGGCTCACATTTTGCTTTTCTTGTTGCCCCCTTTATGGGAAACATGCTGGAAATTATGTTTATGAGCTGGAAAAATATATTTGGAGCTCATTTATTTCATCTCTTGCTGCCCTTTAATAGAAAACATGCTGAAAATTATTTTATGAGTCGGTAAATTACATTTGGGAACCCCATTTTGCTTCCCTTGCTGCCCCTTATTGAAATATATGCTGGAAATCATTTTTCAAAGTTGAAAAATCACATTTGGGGCTCACACCTTGCTTTTCTTTTTGCCCCCTTGATGGAAAACATACTGGAAATCGCTTTTCAAAGTTGCAAAATTATGTTTAGGGATCACATCTTAGCTTAATTTGTTGCCCTCCGCTGTTGGAACATATGCTGAAATATTTCTTGATGTTGGAAATTATATTTGGGGCTTATCTTGCTTTTTTTATTACCCCGTTTGTTGGAATACATGCTAAAGTCATTTCAAAAGTTGGAAAATCATGTTTTTGGGCCCAATTTTGTCTCCTTATGGGACGGGCTTGGTTATGGCTTCATGAAAATTTTGTTTAAAAGACTCTATTTTAGTTCATTTAATGAGATCGGGTTTACCTTCTTGTTGGATTAAATGTTGGCTGAAAATATACCTATATTAAATAGAGATTTGGTTTGATTCTTTTGGAGTTTTCTGCCTTCGTTTTGAGCTGAATTAATTGGCTCGGTTTGGGTTTTCTGCCTTCGTTTTTTTTTTAGCTGAATCAATTGACCTGGTTTGGAGTTTTCTGCCTTCGTTTTTTGAGTTGAATTAACAGACTCGGTTCGGGATTTCCTACCATTGATTTAAAACTGGTTTATTTGGGGCTGGTTTGGTGGCATTTTATCTCTCTTTTTGACTTTACCCGTGAGCTTGTTTGGATTTGTTTGGAGCTGGTTTGGTGACTTGTGAAATAAAAAAAGTTTATATAATTTAATTTTTGAAGAAAGTATGGGATTGATATAAATTTAATTCAACAGGGGTTTGGAAATGCGCAAAATTGACATTTGAAAAAGATATACTCCTCGGGATTGATTCGATCATTTTTCTTTTAACGAATTTAAATGTTTTAGACCGATACATTCATGAGTTATTGATTTAACTTGATTTTAAAAAAATGGATCGGTCTACTTTTTCGTTCGTTTGTTTTCTTTTTTTTTTAACGGTCAAGTTAAAAATGAGAATTTCCTATTTAATTATATTCAGAAATGATATATAATCTCAAGGGAAATATGAGGGAAAAAGAAAATGAGAGAAAATTAAAATTGAAATTTGAATTTTTTGGATGATAAAATTTAAAGAGAAGATAGTGTAGCGAACAATCCTCTTTTTCTTTTACATAAAGAAAAAGAAATTGCAAATTGGAAGACTAGTTGGAATCGGAAGAAATGAGAATTTAGATAACGATTGAGAGATTAATGGACTTACACTTAGATCCCTTAAGTTTTGAATCAATTTAAAATCAAATTCCTTTAACTAGGATTGAAGCACAACTCACAACTCTTCTGCCAAAACTATGAGTTTACCCCTAGGTTTTAGGAGTCTGATAGCGAGCTAAGCTGGATCTATAGATGTTTGAGGATTAGTGGAAAGACACTTAATTGAGATTAGACACTTTAGGACACTTCAAGTTTAACCTAAAGTGCAGGCATCCTAGATCTTAGAAGTGAAACTTAAGAGATAGTTTATCATCCTAATTTTCAAATGACCCTAAGAAATCCAAACATCTAACCTCAGTTTGGGAGATAAGTAGGACACTAGACACGAGGGTGCACTAGATTGTGACTCATGACTGATTTAATTAAATCAAATAATGAAATTCTTACCTTAACTTGACCAAAACTGAAACTCAATGCTCCGGGATTTGAGTTTGTCCTACACTTAAATCCTCCTGGCAATTGAGGACATTTCCATATCACATATAAATTTCCTATTCTTTGTTTTTTATTTGTGATATGGTATTTCATTTTATTTGTTTATCTTTTCTCTTTGATTTACATGTTTCTATTAAGACTTTTTCAGATCATACTTTCCTCTTTTACACAACGCATAATAGCTAAATTTAAAGAAGCAATAAACCTCTCAGGTGTACAGGTTTTATTTATATTACAACATTTTATTTTAAAGCATGTTATATTGTTTTCATAGTCTGTTATACTGCTTCCCCAGCATGTTATACTACTCTTTACAGCATGTTATGCTCTTCTTTCAGTATGTTATATTGTATTTTCTCTTTAGTGTACAGTACATTGTTATTGTTCTTTCACACTGCATGCTTAGTTACTTTGATACACTATGCCTTAGTTTAGGATAACCTAGTAGTTAGGAGCATGTTCAAAACTAAAACTAAACCAGGAGGTGCTACTACGAGAAGTTTGGAGCGAATAGTATGGGCGGCGCGACGAGGAACAACTTCCAGGTGGATCTGCAACAGCAAAACATCTTCATATTACATAAACACATTCACATCACCTATCACTTTGTTTAGTTTAAATAACAACTCATAGGATCATTTCTTTAGGCTTTATGCACAACTCTGTTGTGTAATTATAAGTCCTAACGCATTAGGATTCTGAGGTTACCGTTCGGTACGGTGTAAATCTTCATGTCTTTTTAGGTTATTTGCACAGTCCTACATTGTGCAAACATAAGTCCTAAATCTTAAATAATTTGCAAGATTGAAATATCAAATTAAATCATTTTAAAAGACATAAAGTCAAACAATAGGATAGTTGGGACATCTCCGGGGTTTCTCCTGGATCTGTGACGTCCCCTACTCTTCTTCCCTCTAGATTCCTTAAATAATTGTTCCCATTTTGAGTCATTTCTATTTGATTTTCCCTTGTCCAATCGTGAAAACCTAAACTTTAAAATCTTGAAAACAAAACCACCTGATCTTAATCGAGAGTTTTCTTAAATGACTCCCAGTTATTTAAGATATAATTAACTATAAAGGTTTGCCTCTATAGAGAACCAGGAACCCAGATAAAATAAACATTATCTAATCCTCGTATTAGGTAGGAGAATTTGTCGGCAAATAAGACAATTTCGCAGACCGAACGGATGTCACAAACTCTTTAGTCTGGGTGATTGAATCCCTATTACAAGTGATATTTATCTTTCGGGATAAGTGTTTTACTTGTAGTATCGTATTCACTCGTCTAAACTATTTAAAATGTGAGACCCGTTTGGTCTCACCTATTTTAAATTAAAATGTTACTTTTAAAATAAAAAAGGGGGTTATATTCATATTTCAATTATTTTTAAAATCACGAAATTATTACCTTTTTCAAATCATAAAGTTATTTGAAGTTATAAAGTTAAATTAAATAAAAGATTTTAAAGATAAAATTTATAAAAAAAAACGGCCGACAGTATGCACGTAAATCACTCCCCTCCAACACCACAAATCAAAAAAAAAAAAAACTTATCCTTTCATTAATCTATGCTCTTTGATTTTTCTGGCTCGATGGGCTTCTTTGACTCATTTAATTCTGGTTCTTCGCCACTTTAATCACATCAGGGCTCTTCATCATTTAAGAGGTTTGTGAGATTCGTCCTTGAAGAATGAAGCAAATTATTTAGGCTAATCATATGAGAGGCATGACAAGGAACTTATAAATATGCTCGTTCTACCATAGATGTGCTTGTTTTATCATGTTATCCTAAAGCTTGGGGCCTCAAGAACTTGGCATAATCAACTTCATTCAACTTAAGCCAGATATATGTTCATTCAGATCGTGATACAGAACAAACAACCATGCCCACCATTATTGGACTCCAGCAAAAAAGTAACGGAAAGCACAATGTTGGCCCAAGAAATCTCCTAGTTGGGGAAACAACTTATGCCCTCCCAACTCAAAATTATTCAAGGGAGATGAAATTGTCTGGCGCACAATGGCCAACTATCCGCGGTCGACATAAATATTAAGGGCCACCACAAATTTGATCCAAAGTCTCCATGCAAAACAATGGTGTGCTACGATTATAAATTAATTCAAGGAAGTAAGACAAGCTCCTGCTACCATAAATAGGCGTCAGGTTAATCAATATAATTTTAGTCGTATGAAAACAACTTTCCAATCTATTAAACACAAATCAAGAGTCAAAATTTAGATAACAAACAATTATTGGCCACAAAGAAAGGTGGCATGAATATATTACACAAGCATATGCTCCATGAAGATATACTAGCACTACGTGTGCCAAAGTTAATAAGCTAAATATAAGAAAGAAAATAATGTCAATCCTAAAATAATCATTATTGTAAAAAAATCATATTTAATGTGCATATGTAGTCTCATCATCATCAAACTTTACCTCAAGTACTCAGGGTCAACATTAGCCTTCATGAACCTTGTATTCCATTCATTCCCACTAAGAGATGTTTGAGGTTTCAAATCAATTCTTCAAAAAGCATGCATATAAAACTCGTTCTATGTTACCTTAGGCTTACCTTTATTATTAATCCTCCAATATTAATTTTATCTACTTACCAAATTGGTAAAATTTCTACCCTTCGTTATAAATGTGTCCAAATCACATCAATATATTTTCAATCACCTCATCTTCAATAGATGTCAATCCAATTATATACTTGATTCAAAAAACCAAAATTATGAAGTTCTATCAAGGACATTGAATTTCAGTGGTCCCTTCAACAAATACTTTGCCAATAATGCATAATAAAACATAGCATAAAATCCTACCTTCCCCACCATTATTAGTTCTGTAACTCTAATTCCCCCACCCATATAAATATTTTCCCTCGTAGCACCCAAATTCATTTCTTTTTGTTATGTGACAATGGGGACCCCACCCATGCTTACAAAATAGACCATCTAACACAATTAACACTTCAAAAGATACAAAATACAATACATTTTCAATCACAATGTCAATGTGATGCATTTAAAAATAAAATGAATTGACAATTGAATTAAAAAGGACCTAGCAATATATTGTTTTGATGGTTGATTTTGCTTTCTTTACTATTAAGCAAGAGTAAGAGTAAAAGGAAATGAACTGCAGCAATTTCCCTAAAAATTAACTTATAATAAAATAATTTTTATATGTGCAAAGTTATGACTAGCAAAAAAAGTCTTTCCAGCTAGTTTTCAACACCTTTAAGTTAAAAATAGGTTCCATGTCCTTCAAAATATTCATCAAAAGTACAAAAATGTTCGCCATAAATTGCACGCCTGGCCCTTTTATTCTTTTAAATGTCTACAATGTTGAAATTTAAAACTTCTTAAATAGCTGAGTTCCCAATTAAAACTTATGCACTTGCTTAAAACATTCCTAATCATAGTATCCCACGTGAAAAGGATTACCATTCAAGGAATATCAAAATGATAGTTGACCGAGTTAAAGTCAACATAAAACTGTATCAACTTACTTTGACATAATCTGCATGTCCAGGGCAGTCTACGTGAGCATAATGCCTTTTACTTGTCTCATATTCTACATGGGCCTGCAAAATCAATCTAATATTTACAGAAGGACTCAGGCAGCATAGTTTGAAATTCAAAAAAATAATTTTAAAAAAAAAATCTCTGCCTATATATGCTCGAGTATATATAAAAAAGAAGATTTACATGGATTCCACCCAATTCCTACGTATTTACATATCTAAAACCTAAATTTCATTTTTTACATATATGCCACCTTACCTATGCATGAAAAGTTGTATTTCACCTTTTAAAAGTTAAAATGGTGGCATTTTCATGTGGTGTGAAAGATTAAGGTGGTATAAATGTAAAAAAATAAGTTTAGAATTTAGAAATGTACATACATAAGAATTAGGTGGTATGTATGTAAATACCCCTATAAAGAATTACATATTCTTACCGTGGCAATGGTGATTCCTCTAGCTTTCTCCTCAGGAGCCTTATCAATTTCATCAAAAGCAACAGCTTTAGCTTTTCCTTCTTCAGCTAATACCTAAGCAAGAAAATAAAGCTTTACCATCATGATAATGCAGATCTTTCATGCACATAAAATAATGAACTTTTCAAATGGACACGAAAATGAAATAACAAATCACGAACAAATCATTTCAAACAAAATTAAACCTTAGTTATTGCTGCTGTCAGAGTAGTTTTCCCATGATCAACATGCCCAATAGTCCCAACGTTTACATGCGGCTTCCTACAAAAGCAAAAAAAGAAGAAACAGTTCATATTCTAAGTAGAATGCATGCCCATGTTTACCTTATGTCATTTAAACTTCAGCACTGACAAAAACATACATGAGAACATGAGCCTCCAAAATTGAGGACTCTCATGCCTGATTCAAATTAAAATGCTATTATTAAAATAAACTCTACTGGAACAGAGCGTCCCCATTCTGGATGCACTTACCCAAACTTCAGTTCACCCCATCCAGGAGTACTTGGGTACCAGCCAGCTCACTAGGCTGTATTTTTCCCTTCATTGTAGGAGTCTCAAAAATTGACACGATATGCCAACACGACTCGGAACTCAACTCAAAAAAATCCGGGTCAGTGTTGACCCGAATATTTTTCAAGTCGGGTTCGGCTACAATTCAATCCTTTTATTATTCGTGTCGGGTTCGGGTTGAACCCGAAAATCCAAACATGGGTCGGGTTTGGGTCCAATCCAAATAAGCAAGAAATTTCGGGTCAGGTTTGGGTTAACGGATCAAGCTCGAATTCGGGTCTTAGTTTTAGACATGTTTATTATTTGGGTCGGTTTCGGGTTGACCCTATTCTGGTCAGATAATTTTTGGGTTGGACCCAAACCCGACCCACGAACCCGAATCGACCCCTCTACTTTATTGGAAAATGCATTTGGGGAGGGCAGGGGAGGGTAGTGATGATTATGCCTGAATTTATATGGCCTATTTAGTATATAGGGATTGTGTAAGAAACAGGTACTAAAGCAAGCCAACAATATGGCGATACAAAAAGAGACCGTATAGCACTAAGTCAAAGTAAAAAGGAGGTAGTGTAGCAGGAACAAGGCAGGTAACAATTAGTTTTGCATCTTTCATGCATGGAAAGCAATTCTTTGTGTATGGCGTTGAGAGATAAATAAGCCTTGGGAGTGAAGATAACTTCAACTCGAAGAATGCGAGTCAATAATCCAAGATCCCTGAAGGAGAATTGATAGACAAGAATTTGGATGACCTTCTACATAGGCCTTTGACTCCCATATGAGACATGGTTCCCTGAAGTATTTGAAGGAGAATTGATAGACAAGAATTTGGATGACCTTCTACATAGGCCTTTGACTCCCATATGAGACATGGTTCCCTGAAGTATTATTTCAGTATCTAATATGTAAAAGAAACACATATGTGTGGGCTTCAAAAATTCACAGCCGCTCCCCAAAATGTAAAAGAAACACACGCCACTAAGAGTGCCCCTCTGAACTTGGTCATAGTGTGGGCTTCAAAAATTCACAGCCGCTCCCCAAAATTCTCTGTATTTTGTTTTATTTATGTTTGTTGAGAGAGCTTTGCAGGGTCAAATTTTTAGAAGGTAGATTGAATAGTAGATTACCCATAGATTTCGCCCTCATTTTGCGATGACTTTTTGATATGGGATTCAACGTTTCCCATAGCCCCATGGTTATCCCTCTTGATAACAGGAGCAATTTCGATTAAGGCTAGCCATTAAAAATTGAGTATGTAACATACAATCGCAAAAGACTTAGGATTTTAGTTGTGTAATTCATCACTTGAAGCTTAGAATCGATGGTGGGAGAATGAAGACAAACCTGATTAAAATCTCATGATTCCGTCATCCTGGGTCGTCGCGGTCCCTTAAAGAAGGTAGTCAACTCAACTTGACAGAAATATACTTTTTAGCAACCAGAGTTGCGTCGTCCAAAAAATTCTTGTAAATCTGAGATGGATATTTGTCTAAGGGGACAAATTTAAATCTACCTGAGCTAACAGAAGGCTTTATGTCAATTAATTATAGCTTTACAATTCACAACTCAAAGGATAGAATAGCTATTAGGAAACATAAGGGCTCAGTCGTGACTTAAATATAATGGCGAAAACCACTTGATCAGAGGGCTCTGGTCAAAATTGTTATTTTATGGTGTCATTTGGCGACAGAACCATGCGGACACAGATTCGGATCATGTTCTTATTGGCACGTGATTTCTTTAATTATGAATATAAAGATGAATTTGATCTGTCATTCACTTTTTATAAGTTGAAGTCAATTAAAAGTTTATGACCCTCAACAAACTTTGGCGGAAGGCGGATGAATTTTGTATTTAGCTCTTAAATGATTGAATTTTATTTTACATATTAGTTTGTTATTTTGAAAAGCTTGATTTTAAATATTAACCCCTCTGGTTGAAATCTTAGATCACACGACTAACATCAAGGAATTTGAACATTTAAGGTATCTAAGTTTGAAGGGGGGACATTTAGTTTTGTTAATTTAAGCTTTTAAAAAAATAAATCTTGTCAACTCCTATCTTTATAGGTAAGAGGTTTGAACTAGGTGATTTGAACTCGTAATTTTTTTTTTTATTTTAGGATTTGGACATTTATTTCAAAATTACTAGACTCGTCAACTTCAATCCTTATAAAGAAGAGGATCAAACTCGTTGGGTGGGACTTAGAACCATGCCCTATAGAAAATGCGACCCGATTAACCCGTGCAACATTCTCGAATCTAATATTTAAACATTCTATGAGTTGGTCGGAGCACATGCAGGCATTTAAATCTCACATATTTTGACTATTTTAGACGACTTTACATATCTTAAGGCAATTTGCATAAGTTTAAAGTATGAATTGAATCACATATAAGACTTGAATTTAGATAAATTTGCTTTATTTGAATGAATATATTGATGCATGTGAAGGTTCATTTTAAGCTTTATAAAATATTGTCTTTTGTTCGCTTGTAAACTTGTTACGAAGCCGGTGAAGATTTGAAATATTAATTCTTCATTTCAACATTTAAAAATACATGTCTTAAATTTAGCCCCAATTTATAATATTCAAAATTTAATTCAATTTGCTAGCCCCCTAAGCTTTGATCCAATCAAGTTTAGCCCTAATTTATGTTTTCAAATAGATCACATAAATATTCATTTACGACAGTATATATATTTAATTGAATCATCTTCAAATATAATCGAATTCAAAGCCAAAGAGAAGTCTAATTATAGTAATTAGACGAGTCATTCAATTTTTCATCACTCTTATGCAAGTCTCAAGTGCATTTAATTCATCCTCTTGAAATGACTTCAACTATAGCTTAAATATTATTTTGCATTTTATAACATGCATTTTCTTTTAATTTTATGTCATTTTTAAAGTCCTTTTTATATTATTTACAAGTCCAATATCACCATAAATATGGCAACCTCCCGGCATCAACCGCTATTAACGGGCACACAAGAAGACGCATTGGTCAGTGTTGTAAGACAATGCAGCCGGAGAGCAAAAATGTAAATGTAACCAGCAATCTTAAAAGACACAACGAGTCTTCAATGTACCTAAACAAAAGGTTAGATCACAAAAAGAAATTTTCCGAACGATACTTTACTTTCCCTGAAAGGTACTTAATTCCCACAGACGGGTGCTCGCTTTTCCCATGAACGAGTATTTTAAAATCCCAATTTTAAAAAGTTTTCCAAATGAGTCCACGATTTTCCCTGAACAATATTTATTTTCTCACGGACGGATATTGGCATTCTCTCGAGCGGATATCCATTGCCCCAAAATTATACATTTATTTCCGAGCCTTGACGATGTTGTCGACAACGATCTACAATGACGGCGATCAACGACAAGAAAATAAAAGTACCACATATATGTTATATATATATAATATAATGTAAAACACAAATAAGAAAGAAATACTCCGTTTGATTCTTCACCAAGGCAATTTGCGGCTTAAATTATGGAATGACATAAGCTTGCAAAGGGATTGAATCAAGCTTGAAAAAGGAAGACAAAGGGAGCTTGCTTTAATTTAACAATTCCTTGTGTGCGATTTGCTGGAGAAGCGAAGTAAGCTAAGGCAGAGGGTGATCGAGTACCTCGGTCGTAGCTTCAAGGGAGGCGAGATAGAGAGAAGATGAAAGCTTCAGAGGCCTTTGTATGTTGCGACACTGGCGTTGTTTCCCTTATGGATCTAATTATGACTGCATCAAGGAGATAGGCACAGAAAAAGCTAGGAAATTGGGTGTTTCGGAGGTTACTGCATAATAAGATCTTGTTGTTGGTCTTCTCGGGCGCATAAAGAGAAGAAAGTGGGAGTTTCGGGTTTTTGTAGACCGGCCATCCTGTCATTGCCTTCCTAGATTG
Source organism: Phalaenopsis aphrodite (assembly GCA_003013225.1). NCBI lineage: Eukaryota > Viridiplantae > Streptophyta > Magnoliopsida > Asparagales > Orchidaceae > Phalaenopsis > Phalaenopsis aphrodite. Next base: position 119,283 of record NEWO01000825.1, read on the forward strand.
TTATAATCACAATTTTATCGCGAGTGCATCGGTCTGGAGACTGCACAAAAGGAAAATAGGAGTTTCAAAGTCTTCGTAAGTCATGATTATGTCATTTCCTTCACATCCAGTCTTAATAATAACTGTATTGGAAACGAACGATCCCTCTGTTGCCTTACCGAGTGCAGCGGAGACAGGTTGGAGTATTAGAGGCCATTGTACGCCGCAATTACGTTGTTGCCTTCCCGAACGCAAGAGAGACAAAGAAAGAGAGGCAAAATGCGGCTCCTGCGTGCGAACTAGGAGTAGATCGGGCAGCCAGGAGAAGAACAGTGTGGAAGGGGCAATCGATGGGACTAATTTCATCGTGCGATCAGGAAGGAAGACAAGTTGTGGCTCTACCATGTTGCTTTCCTACGATTTCACAAAGTTTTGGCGTTGGCAAATGGGCTCCATGTGAGGGGAGGATCGAGCGAGTGTTTGTAGCAATTGTCTGCGATCAAGAGGAAGAAGTTGGGAGGCTTGACCTCGGTTGCGATTTCTCTGCTCAAACAATAAAAAAAAAAACTTTGGGGACCTCCGAGGGAGAGGATCAGTTGTTTCATGATGAGGAGTGAGTTGAACCGAAATAATTCTAGGCTTCTTTTTTATTTGTTCTTTTTTTTTATTTTATTCTTTATTTTTAATAAATATTTTATTAATCAACATATGAATGAAATAATAGCCCAAGGAACCATTCTCATCTGGGAGTTAAAGGCCATATTATGATATAATTTCATAGTACCAAGATTACCACAACATATCACTAGTTACTGAAGAAGAGAAGTTATCAAACAAAGCTCAATTATAGTGATTGTGACTCAATCTTGGTAGATGAGCAAAAATAACTAGGTTTTAATTCTTAGAGCTTTAGGAAAAATAATTTTGGCCAATGTAAATGACAAAGGCATTGATGAAAATGAAATCATCTTTCCTCCCTACCCGAGGGGAGGGGGTGATAATCATGCATAAATTTATATGGCCTATTTAGTATATAGTCATCGTGTAAACAGTAGATACAAAAGCCAACCAACAATGGTGTGATACAGAGAGAAAACTAATAGCACTATGTCAAAGCAAAGAGTAGGTAGAGTAGCAGAGGCAAAGCACCACAATTGGTTGTGCATCTTTCATGAATGTAAGGAAAGCAAATCCTTTGTGTATGGCATTGAGAGATAAATAAGCCTTGGTAGTGAGTCAATAATCAAAAAGATCCCTGAACGAGAATCAATAGACAAAAATTTGGATGACCTTCTACATAAGCCTCCTAATAGTCGCCCATAATATCATTATTGTTGGAGATGTATGCTTGAGGTAATGAAACGAGAGATGATAAAAAACCAATGCAACTCATGATAAAAAGCTCTAGTAACCAATATAAGACCATAAATTCCATTGCAAAGCTTGCATATAATGTAAGCATGATAATAATAAATAAAGCTCTACTGTTGTATCATGAATATATCCTCATAAAGGGAAACCTAAGAAAATATTGTTGACATCAACTTATCGAAGAGTCTAGACAATTAAAAAGACTGAAAAAGATAATAAGAATGGTGGGTTTTACAAATAAAATAAAAGTATCAAAATAGTAAACTACAAGGCACTGATGAAATCCTTTTGCAACTAGAATAGCCTTGTAACTCCCAAAAGATACATCGAATAAATGCTTGATGTAGAAAATCCACTTAGCAACCAATAAAGTTTACATTGCATCTAAGGGAACTAGATCTCATGGCTTATTCTGAAAAGAGAATCATACTTGGGCATTGTCCAATGCTACTTAAGAACCTTGATGGATTGAATCGCAAAGAATCAAACAAAGTATTGAAATATAATAAATTCAAAATTAAGGCCATTTTAGTAATTGGCAATGAGAATTTTGTTCTTATAACTACTAACAATAACATAAAGAGGAGAGGCACTAGAGATAAAGGGAGGGATCCTTGTTTGAGTTGAAATTTTTTTTGACATAGGCAATAGGGAGGAGAAAGGCACAATAGCACAAAGTGCTTGGGGTTAGTGTTGGCATCAATTTTTGATATCATGACTGTAGGGTGTCCACCTGCATGACTCAGGATAGTTTACGGTCTGTCCGTAGTCATCCGTTAGTTTAGACACCCACCTGAAACCTTTTTGGCACGTGTTGAGGGGCACGTAGTCGGGGTCATTCTGCTAGGCTATGGCTTTCGTTTAGGTGAAGTCCGGTCAGCATTTGGTACGACGGACGACTCCGTTCGGGTCAACAAATATTATATGTCGCGTCACGCACGAAATTGGCTTAAATTGATCAGATCATCAGCGAGATTGTCCAGATCACCCCGGAAGACGAAACGGACTGCATGATCACATCTGGGACGTCGATTTTACTTAGAAAGGACGTTTAGTTAGCTACAACTTTACGGACAAGTCTAAAATACATGAATTATTGTTTTTTAGCTCGATCGCTGGAAATGCGATCCGAGCGGCATCAAACGACCCCGAATTGCAAGAAAGACCGTGTTAACATGCCCAAATTGTCGTTCCCACCTAAGTTAGACGTTCGTTACGCCACAATTTCGCAGACGAAAAAAAATATGAAAATTATTGTTTTTGACTCAATAGTCAAAAAAGGTGATCCGGACGACCTCGAATGGCGAAAAAGACAGTGTCAATGCGTCTGGAACGTCGACTTTAGTCAGAAAGGACATTCACTCCGCCGCGATGACATATACTTGTGAAGAATACGTAAACGATAATTATAATAATATAAATAATATATATATATATATATATATATATATATTATATTATTATTAGCGTTATATTATTAACTTTATATATAACGTTATACTGTTAACATTATATATATATTATTAACGTTATTAATAGTATATTATTATATTATTATATATTAACGTTATATTATTATTAATATCATAATTAATAATGTTATAAAAGCCTAAAAGTAAACAGCTCTCCCTCTCTGGCCCTAGCTAACGCACCCAGCCGCCAGGATCGCGAGACCCAGCCTCGGGGCCCGGAACTCCACATCGCCGACCTCCTTCGCCGGCAAACAAGGCCGCCGGCATCCACTGCCGCCGGAGAGCTTCCCCCACGGCAGATCTCCCCGACCAGACGCGTAGGAACTCCTCCTTGACCAACCGCGCGCCGAAGCCCTTCCCTCCAGCAGGCCACCTCGCCGGCGAGTTTCTCGGTCGCCGGAGTAGCTAACCTCGTCGGGGTTCTCCTCCGTCGCTAAGCTTTTCCGTTTGTAGCTTGTCGCCGCCTATTTTTGGATTTTTTTTCCTTCCGACCGGTTTCCGTTGGTTTCCTCTTCCTCGCCGCTTAACTCCTTGCCAGCGACGATTGCGTAACAAAGCAGCCTCGTTCCAGCACAAAGCACTGGATTTCGTGTTTTCTCCTTGTGTTTTCCATTCCGGTTGTGCGCTATCGACACACCACCTCCGCCACCGCGTTTTCTTGCATTTCCGGCGGCCGGACACTTCGTCGGAACATCTCGACGTCGTCGGACAACGAGCGGAGTCGCTATTTGAGGAGATGCGAGGGTCTTTCACCTTGCGAGAAAGGCCTCCGTCAACGTTTCTCCCCGTCGGCATCCTCGTGGGTTCCCCTATTCCACTGTCGTCAAGCAGCCCTTCTTGAAGGTACATTTTTTGTCGAATATTTTTTTTATTTGCCAAAAATTATTTATTTTAAATACCTCCCAACCTCCCAATTTGCCGTTTTTTTATTGTCTTGTGCACGCCCTACGACGCACACTGGAGCATGGATTGGACGTCGGCGAGTTTAGAGCAAACAAAGAAAACGCGTCTGCAATCGTCACGGTGGTGAGACTATCTACCTCCTAGCCAGTCTTAGGAATAGTAGAGTCTAGGCATGTGGGTTCGATCGCCCACACTGGGTGCGTGTGCCAGCGTGGGTCGGCGCGATGACGTGTCTGCGTGATAGATCGTTGGTTTTCCTAAAGTCAACATTTAGGTTAGGACATCCTGTGCGTGGCCAAATACCCCTCCGTAGAGCCGAGTATCTCCCTTTGTTGTGAGTCTTAGCAGAAGTCCCGATGGGTCGGAGTCCCTCACTCCCCTTGCTTTGAATTCCCCAGCTTTATTTGGAGAAGTTGGGAGGTCGGACTTGGCAAAGCGAGAGAAGCTTTGTAGTTGACTCGCTTTGCAAAGTTGGGAGGAGTTCGCAAAATAGGAAAAAGCTTTGTAGGTATCATATTTCACAACGTCGTGGAGAGTTTCCACCTCGGAGATCCGGGGAGAGACTCCCCACATTTCCTCACCAAAGCAAGAGGCAGCGGTGCCTCACATCCAAAGGTCTAAACCTTAGGTCTCTCGGGTGAGGTCGTTAGCACCACTTTGGTTTGCTATCTGCATGTTGGTTTGATGTATATAGCATTTTTTTGTTTGGTGCATGTTGCATTTCACTTCGCTCCAACCGGCCACCCCGACCCGGTGAGCATTTCACTTCGCTCCAACCGGCCGCCCCAGCCCGGTGAGCATATCACTTCGCTCTGATAGGCCGCTCTGGCCCGGTGAGCACGGTTCGACTGACCACTACGGTTCGATCGACCGATCACTTGCATGTTTGTATGCTTCTGCATCTCCTTGCCTTTTTTTTAAATTCTCATCACATCATATGCATGTTTGTTTGCATGTTCACCTACCTTCTGCATATCCTCTAGGTCAACTGCCTCCACGGCACACCCATCTTTTGGGCCCCCGTCGCCATGACACGCCCATCTCTTTTGGTCACTGCCGCTACGGTACATCTTTCTTCGAGCCACTGCCTCTACGGCATGCCCATCCCTTTTGGTCATTGCTGCTACGGTACATCTTCCTTCAGGTCACTGCCTCCACAGCACCCTCATCTCTTTTGGTCATTGCCTCCACGACGCACCTTTGGGCCACTGCCTCCACGGCACGCTCATCCCTTTTTGTCACAGCCGCTACGATACACTCATTTGTTCGGGTCGTTGCCTCCACTGCATTCCCATTTTTTTCTCGAGTCACTGCCTCTACGGTACACTCATCACTTCTGCCACATGATTGTTCGCATTTGCATTTGCATACTTACATAGGTAGCAAGTCGGGCTCGTTAAGAGAGTGACCCTGTGTCGGTCGCGATGCCTTAACGAGCATTGATTGCTGGGTTGATCCCGATGAGCAATGCGAGTTAAGTCATCGGGATTGACACGAGTATGACTGTGCTAAAGATTTAATAGATCTAACTCGTGTCACCACTCTTCGTGACACCCTTTAGATCCTTCGGATCTTTAGGATGGGGCCAGTATGACGACCCCGTCAAAGTCATATTATACTCAGAACTACCCCGCACTTAGATATTTGATTGACACACTTTTTGTTAGATGGTGTGCTAGGCAAAGATTTAGGGTGCTTAGGTAGTCTTTTTGATGTATGACTATTGTTTTTTGTTGTATTGGTTGTTTTAGCCAGTCATCTTTCTTTTGCATTGTGCTTGTGATGTGCATGTATGCTGCATATGTGTGGTAGTATGTTAGGGCGTTCTTCTGCAGGGAGTCATGTCTATTTATTTGCACACACGCAGATACCGCTATAGGGGGAGCAAGTAATGATTTCTGACCCTTCTGCTTGCAGGTGTTATTAGCTCCCCCACTTTTAAGGCATGACTCACAATACGTTATTTGCATGTGAGCTTTCCCGCTGACACTTTTTTCATGCAGGATTAAGTCTTTTATTTTACTATATACTTTTTTAGAGTCTAGAAGAGTCCTGTAGCAGAAATAAGATACGGGCACGGGTTCTGATACGTTTAGCGCAGGAACCATGTGGAGGGGACCAGGAACAGATGCTCGTGCCCCGTATCTTAATTCTGCATCTTATATTGATGTATAGAATTAGGATCGGGCGTATATATGCAGAGTTCGGCCGCCCTTTTCTTTTCTGAGATATGTTGCCGACCCAGCGGTACCGGTCTTTTATTATTTTGATTTGGCTTGCTTTGTTTTTTGCATCATATCGCATGTCTGCACTTGCATGTGTTTTTATTGTTTCTTTCTGTGGTTTATCTGGGATTTCACAATATAATATAGGCACATTAAGGACCCTAAAATTGTAATTTTCTACAAAATCCTAAATAAAATATTCATGATAATTAAAATTTAGGATTAAAATATTCAGAATTTAAAAAATTGCAACATTTACTTTCCTGTATATATTAATAGGGTCTCCACAATACTTAAGGACCGCTTTAGATAACTGCATCATATTTGCATATCTCGAGGAGGACTCCCCGTGCTTCTCCAACCCGACTGGCCCAGCATACCTCTTTATAGGTGATTGTCTAGTGCGCATAGGGTGTTAGAAGGCTCCCTAACCCAGACAGGGTGTAAATCCTTTTGTTTGGAGTGTTTCCAACTTTGTAGCTGAATCTCCATTTTATTTTTCTTCCTGAGGCATCCTTGCCACTTTGGCAGGTATAAGTTCCATCTCTTGGAGCTCCAGCTTTTAGTCATAGGATAGAGTTTCTTTCTTTTGACCTTAGAACTACCGAGGTTACCGTGGATAACGCAATTCACATATTGCTGACTGAGGATCTCAGGACGTATTGGGTCGACTACTTCACGACCAGGTAGACTTAGGGTCCTAATAACTGTGAATGACGGGTCTGTGGTACCCGACCCAGTTACTTCTACCTATTAGAATCACTCTACCTTTCATTTTGTTGAGCCCCTTTGAGCCATGTCGCTCCTTAACTTCGTTGATATCATTTTGACGGCTCGATGTCGATGAGCTGCCGCTCATTTGGGATACGACGATTTGCCCTCTGCCCTTATGACCCGGACATGCTTTGACGTGTTTGGATATCTCCGTCAAGATGATTTATGTTATTCTGTGGGTTCCGTGTGTCGATGAGCTGCTACCCATTCGAGATGTGAGATGTCCGCTCTGTCTGATGTCTTAGCGCGAGCTTTGAAGCATCAGGATTGTTCCCACACGGAATAGCATTCCTTTGAGTACCTATTGCCCCAAGTTCACGATAATCCAAGCGAAACTCCTTTTATCGAGAGTATTCTTGGGTACCCCCCAAGATGTAATTAACCAAGTGGGATACGTCCCCTTGGGAGTGCTCTTGACCCCAGAACATGCACCTACACCTGAATCTCTGGTTATGGATTGTCTACATAAGTATTCTTTTGCGGATATCGGTTTAAGGTGCTTTCGTCCGATCTTGTTTAGACGGACACTCTTAACATATCCTTGCGAGGTTTACCGAACATAGGCTATCCACGTTTTGTGTTTTCTCTTGTTTGTCATTTTTTTGTATGTCTCTTCCTATTCGGTTCCTCTCCTCTTCGAATCACTAATTTGATTTGGAAGGGAGATTTATTCAAATAGGAGAAGTATACGACGATCGACAAGCTGGCGACTCCTAAAATAAACGAGAGAAAAAAACGAAAACAGTTAGGTTAAATGGAGTTAGATGTAATGGGAACATCCACTATATAACTACCAAAGAGTACAGGTATGATAACGTAAATTATCTATTTGTAAGTAGAAGTTGACCTTAATCAATTACGCCCCATGGTTATCTCATGAATACATCCTCAAAAAGAGTACCGTAGGGAAAAATATTGTTGGCACCTAGTTGTCAAGAGTCCAACAATATTAACATTAAGAATAAAAATGAATCTAGCAAAGGTGAGCTTTACTACTAAACTAAAAGAATTATAACAATTAATATAGGACACTAATAAAATCACTCTACACTTGGAGAAGTCTTGCACTTGTCAAAAAATTCATTCAATAAATGATTAGCACAAAAAATCACTTGCAACTAATAAGGTTGTGTTGGGTCCAAGTAAACTAGGCCCCATATCTCATCTAAAACAAAAGCATCTCCGACATTGTCTAATGTCACTTAAGATCATTTGATGGCTTGGGACATAGAGGTTGGGCAAGGTCAATGGATGTAGCAAGCTAGGTGCTTAACTACATCATAGTAATTGGCTTGTGAATATTATTTCCGAAAATAACATAGACAGAAGAAGCATCGATGGTGAATGGAGGAAGCTTTGTTTCAATTGAAAATGTTTTTGGCATGGTCAGTAGGGGAAAGGAAGCATGGTGATGCAAAGATTTAGGCTAGGCATATGAATAAGGGTAGAGTAGGGTTGTTTATAATGAAGATGGAGCATCAATGATGGGACTAGATAGGAGTAAAGGAGGTGATACCATGGATTATATGTATGTGAACGGAATGAGAGAAAAAAAGGCATTAATGTATGTGAACAGAAAGAGATAAACAAAAGGACATTAATGTATGTGAACAGAATGAGATGAACAGGAGAAGTGAAGAAAAAATGAATTCTACAAATTTATATGTTGTGGCATATAGACACAAAGAGAAATGGGTTTAAGAAAAAGGCAAAAGCTGTGAGTGGGTACATAGCCTAGAAAGACTCGGATAAGGAACAATTTTCCAATTTCTGAGAGGAATTGGGCTTGAGCAATGGAAAACACTGACAACTAAAACTAAAGATATTGGAGAGCACAAAAAAGTGTGGCTTATGAAGAGACGAGATGTTGTGTGAGGAGAGGGAGGGGTTGAAGATGATTGATAGACCATACAACAATGGTGAATGCATGGAACCAATAATTTAGAGACAGTATATGCTAAAGAGAGAAGATAATCACATATTCTATGATGATGGCGTTCATAAACCCATTTTTTCAAGTGTTTTAGGTGGGGAAATAAAATGAAAGATATTGACTAAAAATAGAGGGAGGGCTTGATATTATTCTTACCAAAAAACAGTATTGATAATTTTATGGCTGAAGGTTTTTTCCACAAATGAATTAAGACAAATAAAGATATCATAGAATAAAATAGAATGAAGTGGCCAGCAAAAACAACGCAATACTAGAAAATTTCTTTCTTGTATTTTTTTCCATTCATCCAATGGTGGAAATATGAGAGGTTGCGGGGGGGGGGGGGCATAATTAACTGCTTGCAA